>CAUOQF010000276.1:0-77398 GCA_963457715.1 Argyresthia albistria | reverse complement strand
TAGTAGCCGGGACCTACAGCTTAACGTGCCATCCGAAACACGGAGTGTCCGATAATGTACTTAAGAGACCGGTGATCGCGTGAATTTCCCATACAAACGTAATACAAAAATGATTTGAATTTGAGAAATAGTTTAACGTATTTAGACTGTTAATCGGATTTATACACTGTTTACGCAGGTTCCTGGTCTGGGTACCAGGATACCAGGGTTCCTCTTCAACCAATTTAAAAATATTTTTAAGTAATTTGAATAAGAACCTTGGTATACGACCAGGGACCTGCGTAAACACTGTATTAATCCGATTAACAGTCTAACGCCCGTTTTCACTAACTTCGAACAAGGAAACGCCTTACTAAGTAACTCCTAATTTAAGGCAATGCTTAGAATAAAGTTCCGTTTCACCAATCGATTTGTCCTATCCTAAGAGTAGCCTAGTTTTTTGACAGTTGTCCATGGTTTTGTTCGTCAATATATCACATGTCTCTCTCTAACACATGAGACTGTCACATGTGTCAGTTTAGAGGCACCTAAGCACTACGCCCACCCAAATCGGTGTCGTAACTTTAGGTCAGCCTAACGTCATTAGTCGTGACTTAAGGGTTAGTGAAAAGTGTTTTTGCTCTAGGCAACTCCTAAATATTTAGGTATCTGATTTAGGCGTGTCCTATGGTTAGTGAAAACGGGTGTAAATGCTTTGAACTAGTTCTCAAATTCAAGTCATTTTTGTATTACGTTTGTATGGGAAATTCACGCGGTCGTCGGTCTCTTAAGACAAATTAATCATCTCTTTGGTACATGGTCAGCACCGGGATTCGAACCTGCATCTCCTGCGTGAGAAGCAAGGTGAAACATACTAGACCACGGAGTATGTAAATAGGTGCGTATCAAAAACATTTTGTTGAGGATACAGATATAACACGGCCAATAAATGGAACACCTTTGGTGTGGAATCCAATGTTTTGGGCTATTACTATTGTTAGTTAGAATTTGATGTTATGGTAGATGGTTTTGCACATTTAGCATGATGCAAGACCCTGCAAGAGCAACAAAGACTACCTACCTGGTACCTAACGAACGCTATGGACCCTTATTTCATATAGGTATCTCTTATTATTACCAACCATCAATCCGCTGGCACACCTGAACGGGACTATTGTTGTCGTATGTGTGCATTTGTATCATTGTCTGCGAGCTTACCTACATGTGTTACACAAAGCTGAGGCACCCACTAGTAGGCTGGCTGACCCGGCATTGAATCAGTGCAGAGCTATGCGAGCAGCTGGCAGCGCGTGCAGAATCACATGTCTGTACCCGAATCGCACATCTGCACCGAAAAAACCGAACGATTAGAAAGGCCGTAACCGACAAATCGACCCCAGTACTCCCCCTCGACTAACCAGATGGCGTATACGACTGTTCGCACTTGAACAACTCGATTAGGTTCTCCCCATTCATTGTATGGTGTGCAGTCATGAATTGAGAAGGTCGTATATGGACGGCTCCTTTCCATACTAACTTGACGTTTTATCGATGGAATTATTAATAATAATAATATAGCGTCACGCCTTTTCCCATACGGGGTGGCAGAGACAGAACTGTGCCCACTTTCAGCCAGTGATTCAACACTCCATTTTGCGTGACAGGGGGCTAGCCCATCGCCGTAGCTAATGAAGGTTTTCTCACGATGTTTTCCATCACCGTTATAGAAAGTCAGTATAACGTGCATGTATAAAATAGCGCCAAGCACTTACCTCTGGCGGAGGCATGTTTGTAGCTGTTTGTTGATAAAATGACTTATCTCATTGGTACATGGTCAGCACCGGGATTCGAACCGAATCGATGAAATTCTTTCAACGAAATTTATTCTGTAACGTATACAAGTGTGTGATGTTAATTAACGACTCTATCTTCTATTGCTTAAAGGTTAGTTTAATATGGTATGTTTAAAGTTAACGCATGTAAGGTTCAGATTTCACAGCTGATTGTAATTTCTGATATACTTACCACATTTTAATGTTGAACCCCAGCTTGCAGGTAGTTGAGTAGTTTAATTTTGAATAATGGTATAGCTGTAGATTTTCTATATAAAGCACACAAGGGTATTCAGCGCTTTTATAAACAATTTTAATACCGACGACGGTTTGGGGATATACACAGGGTGTCTAAGAAAAATTATAACCGGCTTTTAATAACTAAAATACTTTAGTTATCTTTTTCCGGAGCCAGCTTTAGTCTTTGGTAGGTTCTGTTAATCCGGTACAGTTAGTAGGTACTTCGTATATTTCAAACATTGTTATCTTTCTATCCTTATTTGTACTAAACTAATCGCTTTCGTGTATCGCTTCACCTACATCTCAATCAATCATAAAAATACTAATTAAAACTCTCTTTTTACCTCACACGTTTTTTTTTTCAAATTCGCATCAGCCTGTACAGTGGCAGCCAGCAACAGCTGAGATTTCGGCACACGCTCTATCGTCGCGCCGCGGCCGGTGCGGCCCCGGCCACCTTTCACCCCTCGCCGAGCCGAGCGGGCTTCCCTCATCCCTGCGCCTGCGCACCGGTTTGGTTCGAGACAAATATAGGCCTTTATAAATACCTGGCCACCCCTGTTATGTGCATCCTATGTATGAAGTCAAATTGGGTACGTTGGGTAGGTTGGATATGATTTGGTGAATTGTTGCTAGACGTTTCCAGAGTAAGAAAGTAATATACTGTAAAATACATATTAAACATAAACATTTACATACAGGGACAACTGCTTCTGGCCCTACACTGGGATACCCTGTGTCGTGGGAACCAGAAATAGTGACATCACAAACATGAAAATGAATTTAAAAGAAAACCGTACACGACATAAAAAATGTGTATTAAGGAAATATTTCTTGATAAATTTACAATAATCCTTTAATACATACCAAAGCGATATCACTTATAGTTTCAGCGCAATCTGCCACTAAATACGAACGTTTCTAATGATTTATCCGACCCGAAGAAGTGGATTTGTCGGCACAGATTTGTTTGCTTTAAAAAATTAGTGGCACAGGTTAAAAATGATGGTGTATGTAGGTAGCCCATGGTAGCACAGGCCTTTACCCGGATACGAGTAAGATTGATCCATACTCCAATACGCTCGCTCAGTGCGAGTTGGTGGAAGGGTTTTACGACTACTATATACTACCAAGTAGTGATCGTATCCGGGTCCTACAGTTTAACGTGCCATCCGAAACACGGAGCGTCTCCGAATGTGCTTAAGACAAATTAATTATCTCATTGGTTACATGGTCAGTACCGGGATTCGAACCTGCATCTCCTGCGTGAGAAGCAAGCGTGAGACTCACTAGTCCACGGAAAGTCTTCTAGAGTCCACTAGAATCTTCAGAATGCTGTTATTTTGGCGAAATTGCCGTCTACATCGCCTGCTGCGCGCCGTCATTTTCGGCGAACCTTTCACGATTGCACTGAGCTATAAGTGATATCGCTTTTGTATACAATGTATTCTTAAGATATAGTAAATTTATCAAGGATTATTTGTTGTTACACACTTTTTATGTATCGTGTACGGTATTCTTTTAAAATGGAAAATACCGCGCGCCGGGACACTTTTGAGGGCGCGAGGGGGTGACGTTCGCCCCGGAGGGAGGATGGAGAGTAGATATTAAACAGTTCAGTTCAGTTCAAAATTTTTATTGACCATAAAATCATACATATTACTTAGTCAACGTCAATATAATATTAATATTTTTGTATACTACCGCCCGTTCGGAAGTTGTGGGCTTAGGGATGGAGCAAAGAAGGGCAAGAAACCTCCCCCGTACCTCTTTTAAAATATCAGAGCCTTAAAAATACAATGTTATGTATTTCTACTTAAGTCTAAGGAAATACACCGAGGAGAGACGTACTGACTCAGTCCATCGCCCCTCTTTGGATTTCTGTGCGCTGAGATGGTAAAGACCATGCAGTTTTGTCATCTAAATATTCTTTTACACTGTAATATGACTTCTTCAATAGGCCGTTTTTGACATAGTTTTTGAACCTCCTTTCTGGTAGGTCCGTTGCTTCATTAGGTATTTTATTATAAAAACTAACACATACTCCCATAAAAGAGTGAGCAACCTTACTGAGTCTGAACGCGGGCATAGCAATCTTATTTCTATTTCTAGTGCTAATACTATGATTATGACCTAAAGTCTTAAATAAACCTATGTTTTTTCTGGTATACATGATATTTTCATAAATGTATTGACAGGTAACAGTAAGTATATTGATATTTTTGAATTTGTCCCTTAGTGATTGCCTAGCATCTAGTTGATAGATAGCCCGAATGGCCCTTTTTTGTAAGACAAATATTGTGTTTATATCTGCCGCTCTCCCCCAAAGCAGTATTCCGTAAGACATAATACTATGGAAATAACTAAAGTAAACCAATCTGGCAGTTCCTACATCTGTGATGTGTCTGATTTGCCTGACCGCATAAGCAGCTGAGCTAAGTCTTCGTGAGAGACTAGTTACATGAGGACCCCATTGAAGTTTCGAGTCTATAGTGATTCCAAGGAAAATTGTTTCTTCAACGAGGTCTAGTCTTTCCGTTCCTATGCTTACACTCGTGTCCACCTGCCGCACATTCGGTAAACAGAATTTGATACATTTTGTCTTCTTCGAGTTTAATAAAAGGTTGTTTACATTAAACCAACTTAACACATGAGAGAGCGTACTATTTGCATCGTCTAGAATTTCTTGTTGTCTTTTCACCTTAAAGATAATGGATGTGTCATCAGCAAATAGTACAATCTGAGTCATTTTCTCCACCATATACGGCAGGTCATTCACGTAAACTAAGAAAAGGAACGGACCCAGAATAGAGCCTTGGGGGACACCAATATTCATATGCGTTCCGGTAGACTTATTTCTATTTATATCTACTTTTAGTACTCTGTCTCCAAGATATGATTCCATTAATTTTAAAGCATTGTCTTTAATACCATAGTGTTGCAGTTTGAGCAGAAGGGTTTGATGATCCACACAGTCAAAGGCCTTGGAAAGATCACAGAATACACCAACAGCATCCTGTGATCCCTCCCACGCACTATAGATGTGTTGTACTAGTGCTACTCCGGCGTCAGTTGTTGATCTGCCTTTAGTGAAACCAAATTGTTTTTTGTGGAGTAGCCCTGATGCGTTAAAGTGAGATTGTAGTTGATTCAGTATCACCTTTTCAAACACTTTGCTCAACACTGGCAAAACAGATACAGGTCTGAAGTTCGCAGGGTCTTCCTTGCTACCGGATTTGAAAAGTGGTATTAATCTGCTCATTTTCATGAGGTCAGGAAAAACACCTTCTGCTATACAACTATTGAACATGATTGCCATGTACGGAGCAATCACATCAATTACCGATTTAACTACTTTAACCGACATGCCCCATAGATCTTCAGTCTTTTTAACGTTTAGAAGTTTGAATGTTTTAAATATAGTTAGAGAGTCTATTGGTTTGAAGTTGAAGCCACTCTTGTGTTGGGGAACATTTTCAACCAAGTAATCTAGAGACTTTTCAGAAGAGGATGGTAGTGCTTCTGTTGTTATTATGGGTATAGTACTGAAGAACTTTTCAAATGCGTTAGCAACGTCCTCGTTAGATGAGAGTAATTTACCATTAACTTTTAAATTAAAACTAGATTCACTACACCTGACCTTGCCTGTCTCTTTTTTAATAATGTTCCATATAGTTTTAATTTTGTCACCCGAAACTGTAATTTGATTGTTTAAATATGAGCATTTGGCTTTATGACATTCTTTCCTAAAATTATTAGAACAATTTTTGACAAGGGTGACAAATTCCGGACTGTGGTCATAAGATTTTTGTTCATACAATTCATATAGTTTGGACCTACTCTGTCTTAATTCCTCTGAAGCCCATTCAGAGAATTTTATTTTATTATTATTTCTCACTTCGGTCAGATTAAACACATTTTCGAATTCCGTAGATATAACTTGGAAGAAGTTGGAATATAGTGTGTTCGGATCTTCACAGTAAGGTGTTGAAGGTAGACTTGACACAAGTCTATTTCGAAATTTTTCCATCTTCTTCAAAGTCACTGGTCTACATAAAATTTTAACGGGTTTTTCCGCATTAATTTCCTCAAAAACTACCATCTGACCCGTGTGGTCTGAACTTAATGCGTTAACTATTTGTTTATCGTAGATACTACATTCACAGAAGACGTTATCTATACAGGTAGCGGAGGTAGCCGATATTCGTGTAGGCTCCAGAAAGACATTGCACATATTGAAAGACTTAAATACTGCTAAGGTCCTAGTGCGTATAGAGCGGTTTGCTTGGTCTAATAGATCTACGTTAAAGTCGCCACAAACTATGATGCGTTTGGACTTGTTTCTTGATGCCAGTTGAAGTACTTGTTCCATGACTGTCTCAAAGATTTCAAACTCTCCTTCGCCCCGCCTATACACACTAAAAATTATATATTTTTCCATCTCAACACACGAGACTTCAGCATTCATCTCACTAGAGAGACTAACAACATCCTTTCGTTCTTTACACTTAAAACCATCTTTTACTAGTATTAAGGAACCACCTCGAGTTCTAGTCTGTCTATTGAAACAGCTGATTATTTTATAATTGGGTATACTGAACTGCATAGCACACTCTTGCAGCCAGTGTTCTGTCATACATAGTACGTCTATATTACTCTGTTCTAGAAACATTTCTAGTTCTAATTGTTTGCCAGAAAAGCCTTGCATATTTTGGTGCATCAATTTTAAGCCGTGCTTTCCTGTTGTCGGTTGCGGCAGTTTAAATTTGATACAAAAGTATCGTGTGTACATAGTGCCTTGTCAGTGGTGCCATGCAATGTATTAGTACGAGTACTAATCGTTACGGTGTCAACATTACATATTCTTATTTCTGTTATATTGCTTATAACAGATTCTAATATAAAAGAAGCTAATGATTTAGCAATTTCATATATCATGTCAACATTAGAGTCATAAATGTCAAAGGTGTTATATACATTCCTAAACTCTCCTTTATAACCTACATATCCTGATAGATAAAAGTTATTCTTTATTTTTGCCAAATTTTCCATACATATCTAGTATTCTTGAACTATCTACACGTAGGTTTTAATTAAATCATTATTACGTAAGATTACGTAAGATTCATTACACAAATGTGCTTAATATTCGCAAAGTAGGTAATACAGTTGCTTGTTGTTGTCACTTTTCAGTATTGTGTTTACTTGTATTGTAATGTTCAAACTGCAAGTGATGTCAAAAATAAGGTCAGTCACATCACTCACATGAACATGTAATAGTTAAATAGATACATTAGGTAATCAAAATATCTTGATAATATCTGATAATGATGAACCTTACCATAAAATGTAGTCATTGAAATAATAATAATAATAATAATACTTACTTCGAAGATAAATACTCGATAAATAGATACACAACCGGTGCATTGGGGTGATAACAAACAAATTCGAATAACCAGGGAAACGTAAATTGATAGCTTCCCACAGTGTCGACTTTTTCCCAGTCTCACCGTTATTTCTGTATTTTTTCTTGCATTTATCGTCACCTATTTATAGTGCGATTGTAAGGGCCTACAGACAGACTGCAGGGACTGAAGGGCAGCTGCCTCTCCCTGCACTGAGTGAGAGCTCGGATTAGTGCAGCCGTGAATGACGTGTAACGGTTCCGTCATTATTTACACTAGGTACAGTTTGTGATCGAACTGTTTGGACTATGTAATGCTCCTTTGAACTGCACCTGCCGTGTATCTCTCAGCCGTGGATCAAGAGAACTCTATCGTTATCAGTTGTTGGGTTGTGTACGTACGCTACATAGGGTCGGCTTTATCGATGCTTTATGATATCTAATGGAATCAATCCTGTGTCCCTCGGTGGGGAAATTAATTGCTACATTTACTAGACTAATTACATTTACTCAATACTTATTTATCTGTAGATACATAAATCCAAAAACTTAATCTTAACCCCTTTCTGCATCGCCTTACCCGATGTGCATCACGATTTTCAACCCTAATGTTTGGTAATAAAGTAAGGGGTTTAATCAATAATAGTTTTTTTAAAGAGCACTACGTAGAATCAGGATCAGACAGAATCTCTTTAGAAAGGTAGGTTACCCTATTCTTGCGTATCTCAATGTAACAAAATTTTCCTTCTTTGACTCTACATTTTCGCATTGATTCATCATGGTAAACCGGTTTACTTGGGCCATGGTAGACAGAGTTGATATTGTTTTATTAGGCACCCGTTTTCACCGCCGAAACTGGATATAGCCATTGAATGGCGCACGGCTAGGTATCAAATAAAACGTAATTACTTGAAGTAAAACGGCAGCCACACCCATTCCGGGACACCTTTTCATTTAATCAAAACTTGTTTGCACACCCAGCTCCGAGGCAGCGGTAAGCAGAGGGCGATCGTTCAGTGTTCTGCGCAAACGCTGCATAGTTGCACCCGAACCCGAACACCGGTCGTCACCATCTTTTGATAGATCCTTTTTTGTGTGTATTGAAATTTATTAAAAGCGCAGCGAGGGTGCGCGTGCGCCGCGACACAACTGCCGAGATTGTGCACCTGGCCCACGCGCCGCGCGCCGCCGCCGCTCGCACAACGGCTCATGTGATGATGATACGTTGTGCACTATTATTACTTGATTTATGTGCATACTTTAGCTATTGTAGGCCAGCTTTGCTTTATTCTTTCTTTATCTCTACTCGCACACAAAGATGCCATCTTTCCTGCAACAGTGTTGGGAGGCGACCTCGGTTCTGGTCCTTGTCAGTTTATGCTCTTGCATCTACTTTTAAATGACTCGTCGACTCATGGACTAATAAAACCCGCATCATTGTCTTTATACACAACATAGTATAATAGTCTTTTTACATCCTTCAAGGACTTAACTTACATTTTATTACTATCTTTATTTAATTTAGGGTTTATTAAGTGACTGCATATTTTTTACGCGAGTGTGCGTATTTTACAAATTGACATGACATTTTATGATTTGAAAATTACAAAATTTATGCATAAGTGGAAATAACTGCAATATGGTTTTTGTAGTCAATAAAGAAGAATCAGTTGATATACGCCACTGGACGCACGCACCACACACGAGCAGCGGACAGGAGGTCTAGCGCTCAGTGTAATGTGGTGCATGTACTAAATCTGCGCAACGTCAATTTCTTACAGACGGGGCGATCGCGTGCGTGAGCTGTGGTCCTCATGTTAGCCAACCTTGAGACGCGTCAGCCCATAGACCGCCCACCGAGCTAGCTTTACCACCACACGATACACTAACTCTACGTATACTTGCTACTTCATAAAACCTAGGCAGAAAAGTTACGAAACCATACACCGATGAAGCGATTTCTCAAAAGAAAAGCACCCTACATACTTCCCCGTACTCGTTACCATTACCACAAAAGATATTAGCGAAGAAAGTTACACGACATAAAGCGACCACACAAAAGAAAGTTGATGTCTTCAGTTTCGTGCTATTATCGTTTGACAAGGCTAAAAGGTCCAGTAAATCGCCCAATTTTGTGGCTATGTGGCGCATTTATTTACAACTTTATCTTCCTGAACATTAACGGAGACGTGAACTGGGTTACCTTACAAGACCTGCGTTTGCATAATAATAAAACCGTGGTTTGCAATTTCACGTTAACCCGAAAGATGAAATGATGTGTAGATAGATATAAAGTGTTTTATTGATATTACTGCGAAAACAATTTTCCGAAATAGGTGCCTGGGTATAAGAACTTCATTGATTACTTGGTAAGTTAATCAGTAAAAGTCCAAGAGCCCCTCGGGTTAGGCGAGCAGAGCACGTCGTGATCGTCAGACATTGCAGCATCGTCGCCCGCGCACGTGCATGGACCGACCGACCGGGAACAGGAAGTGCTCTCATATCGAGTTCTAAGAACCGAATCTCATGTCACTGGAGGTCGGCCCCGAAACCGTCGACTGCTGCATATTGCCTTTGTCCAGAGCCATCAAAGTCGCCCGTCGCCCTCGATGTGTTCTGTTTAATGCGGAAACAATGCGCGGGCGCAGCACTTCGTGCATCGCGGCCTCGGCGCGGCCGTGTCGTGTTCGGCCGCGGCCCGATGTTTGCGATCGTAAAGTGTCATTATGGTAACAGTACCTCATTGTTGTTTTCGGTGATGGCCGTCTCCCTATTTTCTCTTCGGGCGAGCTCTTGGGTCGCTCGACGGTCGTCACGGCAACTTATGACCGAAATGGGTTACGGCCCGACCGACTCTTGCGAAACTTTTACGGGCCATCGTCTCCAACGAAATCTCATTCGGTTTAATGGCCGTCGAACTTTAAGTGCTTCAGAATGGTAAATCACGCTGACGTGTCTTGAACTTAAATTTGTGATTTGACGAGGAGTCAGACTTTTAAACTGGTCGATAAATGTCGTCTGTTAAATATTAAAACTTTCCTACTTACCTTCCTATGACATCAATTACTTTAGATTTACGAAATAACATTTATTGAACTTATGCCCGATTTCACCAACAATCCCTAACTTTTAGGAGACACTTTAATTCCTTTCAGGGGCAACCTAGCGGTTGATTCACTTTGACCTAAGTTTAAGGGTCATCTAGGCTACTAGGGGACCCCAATATTAAAGAGTCTGTTGGTGAAACCGGGTATTATACTCATGCCATATCTATCTCTACCAACACTTGATTTTTTGTAACACAATACAGTTTTGAAACAGGTACACAAAGTTAATATACTCAGAGCAGGTAAAATAATGTTTAGTTAATTATAAATCAGTTAATTTTCTTATGTATGCCATGACATTGACCCGAAATTCTTGCTGATGACGGCAGTATTGCATTATGCATCGTTGCTGAACTTGGGCGACACCCGTTGCTGTATGTATGTATGCCAAACTTGTGTAGAGCAAGTGTAATTTTCCGTAGTCTCATATTGCTTACTATGACAACAGATTTATCGGTAACATAGACTCGTCAACATTAAGATGGGAGAGACAAATAAGAGTAAAGTCAATTAGGTCCTTAAAAGGTGTTATCCTCCAAAACGTGTATTTTTTCATCTGTCAATCATTAAGTACAATTACCATTGTGTTGATATTATCACTATTATTTGTGCCTAATTAGTTTACTTTCCACTTTGACATACGTATCATATTTTATATACCTGTCGGAGCACTAGTTCCTCACGAATATTACAAACATCAAACTACTAATTACCTACATACGTGACTGGACTGGACCCTGTAGTTCAAAACAAAAATTGTGATGTATTCATGTTATAAAGGTACTTTTATACGATGTTGATACAACTAATAAACAAAGAGTTTATTAATTTCATAGGAACAATGGCCAGAATTCACTTTCTCATCACAGACTTTCGATATGAATTAAGCAAATTACAAGTCCAAGTTCGTTATTTGGTATTGTGATTGCTGCTATTGTTCTTAGTGTTCAGGAACCTTAAAACAATGATTATTGAAAATCATTATAAAGATGTCAGCCACTGATCGAAGCTGTAATAACAAACGATAAAGGCACGCTTGAGCAAGTAAATATAATGGGCTTAATGATATTCAAGACAATGGTCCTGCTCCGTAGCTCCACGGGAGCGGGGCGGCGGCGGCGGCGGGCGGCTGGCGGCGGCGGCTGCGCCTGCGCAAGTATTTGCTCCACTTGATTCAAACTTGACTGGATGTTGATTGATGTGCCACTACACTTCACGCTGTCATCCCCTTCTCAGGCCTGCTTATTAGGAAATTGATGGAGGTACTTCCACAGTGCCATATTTATAAGTTACTTACATGAAAGAGATCGACGCACAAGGAACATTTATACGAGTCTGATAGGTACTTACGTCATGTAATTTATTATCGTAGTCAATGCCTACGTTTTAATTCTAGGAATTATGTTTACTTATTGATACCTCGGGATTATATTCTTATTAGAATTTTTGGTAGGTATTTTAACCACATTGCTTTAGGTTTTTTGCTAATATGATTCTCTACCAGGATGTGATCCAGGAAATCTTTAATCATCGTCATCATATCAGCCCACATTGACCTACTGCTGGGTTAGGCCACTGATTAATATAATATCGATCGTACATAATTGTGCCAATATTGGTAAGCCCAGAGCGGAAAAGCTAGAGATGATGAGGTACTTAAGTATTTATGGTTCATCAACTGGTGAGATTCAGATTGTTTACTTAAACACCAGTTACCGGTATGTACCTACTATGTTTTTGCTTAAGACAGGTTGATCAAGTAAAGCTAAGCTAGTAAGGTACCAGTCAGCACATAAAGAACAGTGGAGAAGAATGGAGGTGCAATCAGCGCTCTTGAGTGCGGGCCGCGTTCCGTCGCCCGCCGCCCGCCGCCCGCGCCGCCGCCCTCCGCCACCTGCGCGACTTGTTACATTGTGAACACTTCAATGGCACTGCGTGTGCTTTAGCGGGTACGTTGTAGTTACTGCCTTCATTTAGGGTTAGTAAATATATATTTTTTAAGTACAGCTCAATAACTGAGTAGTCAAGATTATTATGTAGAGTCATGCCAACTTGTGTTGTGTGAGTGATAGACATAATATTATAGTATCTGTGGTGGTAGATGAAACTCTTCAGCTTTGACTTTTGACACCATAAAATAAAAGATCTTTTAAATAATGTTATTCAATCGCTATAGCAGTGATGGAAGCAAATGCATTGATTTTCCATTATAGTTAGGCGAGACGACCTCGACAAGTTTCTGCCGGGGTGGCCGGAGGTGGCACAGTCCAGGGACGTGTGGATTCGGGAGGGGGAGGCCTTTGCCCAGCAGTGGGACACAATTATGGCTACGTAAAAAAAATATAGGTAGTACAATAAATAGCCATTTACAACAAAGTTTTACTACTCTACCAATGTTGTCCAAATCGCTAGATACTATTACCTAGTAAACCTACACAATTTCAGTCAGCCCGGGTCTCAAGAGACGGATAAATAGTCAGATAACTTTTTTGACACTTTGTACGTGTGAAATGTCAAAAGCCCCAGATAAACCGACAGATAAACGCTATCTGAGGAATGAGAGAACGGCACTTAATGAAATTAACTGCTTAGGTCAATCTAGCATACCAATGACAACCACGAGCTTTTGTCATATGCGTATGTCTAGAGTCTTATATCATGGACTGCGCCTTCTCTACCTTTCGGGGTGACGATGACGCCCCAGGCCAGGGTGTATGCTCATGCTCACCCATTCAATTTGTAAATTTGTTCATCCTCACCTTTCTTGAACAATATGACTCACTCGATTTGTTGCACGACCAGTTTGATGTAACATTGTTTTTCACACGTACACATTTCAATACTCGTCTATAGGTATGTGAATTGAAACTATCGGAATGAATCATCCGGTCATTGAATTTACTCACTGCAGAGCAAGCTGTTTAAAAAGGGCCCTGACATAATGTGATCTCCATTCGTCATCTACTAGTACCTACTCTCGCGTCTGAGATGACCGTCGAATCGATCAAAAGAAGAAGAAGAAGAAGGATGTAAGATAAGGCTTACCACAACTTTTATAGTGATTTAGTCTAAGATCCTAACTGATCCGCAAAATTACCTTGTCTCTCAACAAGTCTTGGTTGGTATTAAGCAAAATAAAGCTCTTAGGTAATATTGGAGTGGAAATGGTTGTCATCGTGATGCTGATCCTAAGTAAATCGATATAAATATTGTGGTGTGCCGTTAAAATCTATATTCTCATTCGTATCTTTGAGATACCTCGTACCTATAGAATTTGTCCTTATTTTATTTACATAGATATCTACGTTATGTATGAGATAAGAATAAATAGTCAACTCCCTTACCTGCTAGTGTGAATACCTCGAGATAAAGCAAATATCACCCAAAATATCGGGCAACGCCAGCGTTCGGCGATTACTGATCATTTTATCTCCGGAACACATCCGTTCAAACAAATTCAGGTAAAAATCGCTGAACAAATCGCGAGTTTGATTGTGCAATCGAACCGGATACGGTTGTCCTGACCGGAAACACTTGTTTGGGGCAGGTAAGTACATCGCAGCTCCCGCGGGGCCCGGCTCATGACACACGTGCACAGGTACCTACCACTACTTACGCAGCAAACCCTATTATCCTTCAGATCCGGATTCTATTGCGACGTTCATCTTCAATTCAAAGAGCTGGATTGAGACGCATACTAAGTAGCGCTCGTAAGGTACGTACTCACACTTGTGTTCAACCAAAAGAAGAGGGATAAAGGGTATGTGTGTGCTTTGTGTGGAGCTTTGGTTAAGTTACTGCTTCATAACAGGTTTTAGAAAAGTAATAGTGATGAGCACATACCTACCTTACCTACCTACCGCTACCGTCTGATGGTATCAGTTTTAAACTGGATGCTTTTTGAGTCTTGCGCATGCAATTTTTATGAAACATAAAATTAATATTACGCACATATACTTAATTGCAACTACTTAGAATGACTGATTATGATAAGATTTGTACAATACATATTACCATTATGACTCGTTTCGTAAATTTTTGGAAGGAACTTTATGAATCTGAAACATTGTTAAATATGGAGTTAACCGTCGTCAGCTTAAGCTCGATTAAGTACTAGTATTTGCAACGGTGATTATGTATCGTAAATAAACAAACCTTTGCATACACTTCCAAGCAATTTAACTATAAAACAATAAACATTCCGTAAAACAGCATGTCGGCGAGATGACTGATGATAAGGGGCCGGTAGCGATGTGACGCAACGACTTCTGGTTCAGAGCGGGTGACTCAGGCGCAGTGCAAGCAATCCATTTTCATAGTTGAATGGTTAAGAATAATTGAAGAAGTTATTTATAAGTTTCCTCTTAAGAATCGAATCGTGTGCGCGATCGCGCCGGATGCCGCCACCCTTCGGAGGGCATGCCTTCACAAAGGCATTTAGTCTATTTAAAGACATCCTGCTTGCGCCCGGGTCCGCTCGCACGTGCGTCAAGTGTCCTGTACCCGCCGACCTGTCAATTACTGTCACCCTCAGCTATCTCCGCGCAAACTGCGCCCGCGCTGATAAACTAACACGCCCGCCCCTGCCGCCCGCCCCCGCCCGCCGGCGCCCGCCGCGCACCACTCAGGCAGACATCTATTTCTGAAACAAGTCCCCAGAACAGTAACTTACAATGGACAGGGGCTGACATGACATCCCACTGATCAAATCGGTATTCTGAAATACGTGCAATACAAACTAAGGGGATAAATTTAGTTTGTTTACAAACATACGAAATTGTTCGACAGTTTTAAATCAAATGCAATTTCAATCAAGCATTATACCTATAGGAGCTCAAATTTCCTGTTCCGCTCAATCAAACAAGATATTGTTCAGCGGCGACTAAATTTATCAGAAGAGCATCTGACAATATAATGGACGCGAATACAATACGCCGCGATTATAAAGAGCAGTCAAGCAGAGATTATGGCGTTCGCATGAGACAAGACAGGAGTAGGTGCGGCCGCAACCGACCGCGGCGGGTAATGGCTCGGAGCCACTTGTGTCATTCCTCACTGATCGCACTTTCAGCGTCTTGGGGCCTCGCAGGGAGCCTCATAATGCTGAACACATAATGTCACTCGCGATGTCCTCAAAACAATGGAATTAATAGTATTTAGGGTGACATTTAATTAGCTGACCATATTTTGGAGGATCCAGGAGAACTGGAGAACCCATCACTGTGAACTAAGAATCATACGGTTGCAATGAAAACAATAATGACCATTCCATTGACCCGGATTACAAATTACTTTAGGGAGACACAATTTTTATTAAAGAGCTAATTGATTAGAAATTATGAAATGTAGAGTTTGGCGTTGCACAGTGGGCGCTAATCTAATACATGTATATGCACCGGCATCACAGAAGAGATAATAGTACTCCGTACAGAACGGCCACTCCCTTCCCCGCGCTGATTCAGATACCGCACCCCACCCCTGGCGTCTAGGGACTGGTTGAAAGTTCAATAGACGCGGCTGAACGCCTGACGAGTGACCGCGCGTATACGGTGAATAATAACCGGCAATGGTGAAGTTTTGTGCATTATTTGGGTGTCTGTCGTCAACTAGAAACACCAAAGACAGGAGATTCTTTCAGTTCCCTACTGATGAAAGAAGGTAAGCAACAGCAACTCTATTGTTTAGTGTTGCCGAACTATCGATAGTTTTACTATCGATAGTAAAACGCCAAAATCATCTATACAATCGATAGTATCGATAGTATCGATAGCTCTTTTTTAGCAATACTATTGATAAGCAACAATACTATCGATAGTATCGATAGTATCGATCGTTCAGAAAAAATAAACTATCGATAGTATCGATACTATTGCTCATCAATATTGCATAAACTATCGATACTATCGATGGTATCGATACTATCGATAGTTTTGTACCATCGATAGTAACCTTTATTTCAATAGTATTGAATACAGTAAGCAGGCATAGTGAGGGGTTCTAATTTGGTATCCAAACAAAGTTTTTTATGCGTAACACGTGAAGTTTGTTTGTTTGTTGTGTGTTACTTAATCTTAAACTAGCGAGCGACAGTTATTGTGTGGTAGCAAAATGGGTAAGTTTTTGCAACCAATACTATTGAAATAAAGGTCACTATCGATCGTCCAAAACTATCGATAGTATCGATACTATCGATAGTATCGATAGTTTATGCAATATTGGCGAGTAATACTATCGATAGTATCGATACTATCGATTGTTTATTATTGTGCAACGAGCAATACTATCGATAGTATCGATACTATCGATAGTTTATTATTTTTCAACGATCGATACTATCGATAGTATTGTTGCTCATCAATAGTATTGCTAAAAAAGAGCTATCGATACTATCGATACTATCGATAGTATCGATACTATCGATAGACTATCGATACTATCGTTGTGACGTCAACAATCGATAGTCTATCGATAGGCTATCGATAGGGCACTATCGAGTGGCAACACTACTATTGTTGTTCTTTTGAGAAATAAAAATTCTAATAACTTAACTCCCGGAATGTAACTTGGTCAGCGTTTGCTGTGTGTGTCTCGCTCTCTCACAAGGACAGACTTTGTGCGAGACAGAGACAGAGTTATATGTTTGTAGTAATTACTAGCTACTGACTACGATAATTGATAATAAGTCAGTGTCGTAATATTTTATTTTTAACCGACTTCAAAAAAGGAGAGGTTCTCTAAAGGTTCTCTTTCATATTTTATTTTCTAAGATACCTAGTACTAAACCTTCCGTAATACATAATTATCAATTAAGTACATTTACTATAGGTATTCATTTCGTGCTATTCGTTGTTGGTGCGATTCAACAACGCGAACGAAGCACTTCGAGTTGAAAAGTAGGTAGGTACGCTTGTGTTCGGGTGGTTCGGGTCGCGCCGCCGTCGGTCGTCGTCTTTCGGTTCGCCCGACGCAAATCGCTGCATTTGCCGCGCTAACAGCCCTAGCAATATTTACTCACACATTTGCACGTATACAAACATTATTTGATCATGTAGTAGTAATAGGTTATTATTTTACGAGCGTTCTATGGAGTGTCCGAGGTGTGCCGGCATATAAGTATTAGCACCCACTATGCAACGCCAAACCCAACACCAAATTATCATCAAATCCGATGATGGTGTCAGCGATATTGCCTCTTATTTTCTCGATTGACATCATTTCTTTGAGTGTTCCTTCGCAGTGTTCTTCAGCACCTCGAGCGGCTGGTATGCATCAATATACTCGTATAAATCATCCGTAAGTGCTATTCGAGGAAATCATGCGTCCCGATAGTATCGCGAACAAGGTTGCTCACACCTATCTGTTTATTGTTTATTTTATTGACCATTCCTCTCGCCCGATACCAGACATCAAAGTAATATCAATAACGAGTCACCATAAACTGAAATTCATATCGGAGGGTCGTAAAACAACAAGAGAAAGTCAGGCAGTGGGCAGGCACTGGCTCGGATTTGGAAGTTACAAAATAATTACTGTTAATGTTATGTCACGAAACCGATTTCAGTTTAGCGTAAAATGAATTTTGATAATTTAAATTAATCATCTATTAAAACCAGAAACGTTTTAGTTACGGCTTCGTCTTGCAAACTAATCACTGAACTTAATCCGACGTCTACTCACACTCAGTTGCTCAAATCCTCCGCTTACATAATTAATTGATACCTCAGTAGTACTCCACCGAAATGGCCGCAGCGACTCAGTGTGAATGCTGGGGAGCGCCCCACCTGCGGCGGCGGCGGATGTTTCCGGGGCGCGAGTCCCTCTCGCGTCGCGCGCGGCACTCTCGCGCACGCACACCGGTGCGCGGTGTGCGTGGTGTGCGTGGTGCGTCGCGCAACCCTCCCGTCTCGGGGACAACGACCCAGTGCTTCCCCTTCACGAATCTCAAAATATCGGAACCACATGTGTGACCTCCCTTTATACGATAGTTCTTTTGAAATTTCTTTCTCTCGATGTAGGGTGTTATTTCTTCTTCCTTTAGGTGAGAATTTTGGGATGTATCACACACATTGTTCATGATTCTAAACGATTTAGATAGATTATTAGAGTCCAGTACCAACAAATCCTTTAGAAGAGCAAATTAATAACATGATCAAGATGAAGATCGTAGTAAAGTGACATAATGTTCCGGTAAACATTGCACAAGGAGAGCAATCAAGTTGTAATATCGTACGGACCATCTGCTTGTTTTCTAATCGGGAAACTTGCATAATTGTAGTTGGACCGATTTGCACAGTAGCCAGCGAGCAGCCAGCCGCCACCGCCCCGCACCGGCGGCGGCGAGTGCCCGCCACGAGGCTTGCGTCATCGGTAATCGATGCTCCGCTGATGAAACGGCAAAATTGATGCTACACTTTACCAATTTACTCATTGACTGATTGCTCTAGATCGTAATTGAGATATTATAGGTCAGTCAAGATTATCATACCCCGAGAGTAGCTCTCGCAATATTATAAATACAAATGTACCTCCTTGAGAGACTTTATGATTAAGATGCTGTCCTGCTGCACTTGTTCGTAACATACGATACGCTCGAGGCAGACACACAAATAATTTTACAATTGTAAGTACAAACATAGAGCCGTGTAGTGCACGCAGAACTGGGCGCGCCCTCGGGAGCTGAAGCAAGCGCCATTTCTCTTCTGATTTAATTGAACCACACAAGCGGCAACTGCGCAGCGCTCGGCCGAGTCGCGCCGCAGCGTGATATCTCGTCTCGTGGCAGCTACAAGTGTGTACGCAACCTACCCTGTTAGCGTGTCACATCCTATTACTTTACAACAGTGACCTTTGCTCACACATATCGCTCCATTGGCGGTTAATTTTGTATCTAATGCCACCTATCAGTGAAAGTCACATAATGTTGTCCCCCTGTTGCCCTGGTAAATCTATGGCGGCAGGCATCTTGAATATATTTGGATGCAGACAAGATACGTAGCTACTCTTGCGCAACTGACCACCGTGCAGTGCGCTAATTGAGACACGCTCTATAATATCCGCATCATGTTCATGACTCCCGCAGCGAAGGCTATCAAATAAATTCCGTCCATGTAGAAGATACTGCATCGCGTGTAGCGATTATAGGATCTCATTTTGATATTTCAGCATATTCTTGTCATAATTTAACATACAATGTATAGGGTCTAGTGCGCAGTGAATCCGGTTATATTGCGGGTAAGGTAAGCCGCGCTATGGTGCCTATCAAACGTTCCGTGTCATACATTTGCCTATATGGGCGGTTGGGTTGCGGCGCGCGGGTTGGCAGATAACATTATTAGGGTTGCTTCGCAGATTGCGTGAATGCGTTCATGGTCGCCTTTGTTGGGCGCGCTCTTGCTGGGTGGGCCAGTGACTGCGTCTGCGCCGCTCGCTGCCACCACTACTGGATCAGGTACTCTACTAAACGAACCTTCACCCAACATACTCGCCACCTCGCTCACACGTACAATCACAACACCGCGATTCCTTATGTTATGCAATTTGCACCGCCTTCTTAGGCCTGTTTACTGAAAGGATTACGGTTCGGTCACGAATCCTTTTCGGGATTAGCCTTTTACGTTATTACAACTCTGCGATGTTCCCTGATTCATTTCCAATACTATACAGGATGCAGCCTAAATGTGTTAATGACATACATATGTACTGAGATGGACATCTTTCCAGCGGTTAACCGAAGGGTCAAAATATTTGAATAGTTAATTAACTACTTATATGATATGTGTGCTATACAACCACTCGTCGTAATATCTATTACTAGAATATCTACTACAAACTTACATATTTCTAAAACAACCTGTAGGTACATAATACGCAATCGTTCCTACGTGTTCTAAGAATATTGCATATCAAATAAGGATCATTTGACCGAGATTACATCGATACGTTCGTGATAGAGCTCTGAAATTCAATCTGCAATAAGATGACAAACTACATAAAACCTCCTCTACCTTTCGCCACAATCGGATAATAAACTTGAGGCATTTTGAGTTATGCTATCGTAGTAACATGGCGTTTTGTCTCGAACCCAACTAGACAATGATAATTTTGTTGTCTATAAAGCTAACCGGTATTATGGGTATGAGTCAGCTATGACTGTTTAATTCATTGCCCCTTAACGTATCTCGGTGGCGCATGCGCCAAGTCACAACAAACTTGATTAATTCGACTCCTGTCTCGTATTCATATGCTGCTACTTTAGAAACTGACCATAGCAAAGATAAGATAATAAACTTCGAAACTGACTATAGTACAAAGGAGAATTATGTGCATTTTCATAATGCAATCTGAAATTGTTAGATATTTATTTATCTTTCCTTAACGTTTGAGTCCGTGAAAGAGCTGTACTTCTGAGTAATATCTACTGTATTATAAAGGCATGGAATTGAAAAGATAGGAGCGCACGTCACCTACTCTGTACACAGGTAGATAATCGCGGGGGCATGTACCTGTTGCGTTGCGCGCTCCTTTCATGGCGTATTCTTCTTGTTATAGAGAGCACACGGTACAAAGCGGGTTTATCTGGAGGCATTATGAGGAGCATCTCCGCTCCCAGATCTCGCGATAATGCTCGTCGAGTCACAAAAGTGTATTCCGAGGCTCGCCGCCGCACGACCCACGACAGTCGACTAGGCTGGGAGTAGACGACGCACATAGCGTAAGGTGATCTCTTCAGCCGGGCTGACCTTTGTGCCTCGAGAGCTCCGACGCGGCGCGGGCTCAGGCTGCGGGCCACCACAACCACCGACGGGCCTTTGTGTCGCTTGTCAGCGTCCTCTCAAGAAGGAACTTTGTTGTCTTTCTCGAAAAGAAAGTGGGTAGAGATATCGATGTAGGTAAGCTTTGTTCCGCCTTCGAGTTAATTCAATATAGTGCTGCTGTCTATCGAACGCCATTTTTTGTTTGAATAGATCTCATTGTGCTCGGTGTTTTGGACTCATAAAGGCGAGCAGGTGTGTGTTGGGAAATCTTCAATCGTCTGGCGATATTGGCGTTGTTCGATATAGGCTTTGTTGTTTTTTGGATGATGTGCTCGACGCAGGCGGTGGTTTTTGCGGTTCACGATGTGGCCTTTAGTATACACAACGTGTTACTTATAGTAATTATGATTAAGATTAATTTAACCGTATTATTACCTTTACCCTAGATCTAAAACCAAAATCTGGAGACTCAAGTGTCGTTCTTTGGTACTATACTGTCATACCCTACAAGGTATGCCAATTTGAATTAGATTAGGTAATGTATGAAATGTTTCGATATATGTTTATGAGATAGTTATCTTAAAATGGTTTGTCTTTTGACACCGTGTCGGCAAAAAATATGAAAATCTGATAAAATCTGGATTGGACCATCACCACGACGTCACCGTAAAAAGCTTTTCGATATATCATGGACTTTAGCAGGCCATTGTGAAGTTATAAAACGATAAAATGCCGTACGAGATTATCATTTATATGCAGTCACTAAATTGAATGATGTGAATTGAGATGTGTCATCGAAACTTGTTGTACCTATAGAGCGACATGTTTGTCAAACGAAGTAACAATGTGGTGGAGTCGTGAGATCGGCATCATCACTGTGCCGCTGCTGGCTGCCGGCGGCGGCGGCTTGCGCAGGCGCAACAATCCGTGATCGCGCATCCGAAGAAAGGCTTATTAACTTCATTCACATATTTAGGCGCTATGGCTGACTTTTGAATTTTCATATCTTATCGCAAGTGGGCTGCTTCCTTTTTGGATGGAGACACGACAATTGTGCAAGACGAGATTATGGAAAAGGCTTTTGTTGGACGTGACTACAAGTGTATCTACCTACCTACTTTTGTGAATAGCTAGGAATTTTAAATTTCTATTTAAAATTGTAAAGCTTGAAACATTGAGCTAAAGTCATGCCACAAAACATATGGAAATGCAACAGGCAAAAGCGGGGTATATTAATGAACTGGTGATGACGATGTGTTAATAAACAATAGATATACCAGAGTTCAAACTGATGTTATCAAGCCAGTAGCAACAAACACAACTCGATACCTTTGTCTAATCAACAGTTCGACACTCACAGATGTTGTTTAGAGCTGACAGATGTACCAAATTCTACTCGCTCTGTGTCACCTCACCCGCCTCCCAACAACTAATACAACAAGAAACGTAGATCAACGACAACGACCGGTCAGCTGGCGCAGTTTTTATAAAGGTAGTTCGCTCCCCTGACGACTGACCTATATGACATCCAAATAAATGGATAACAGGACCCGCGCATACTCTAAAACTTTCGATCGATATTTGTATAAAATAGGAAAACATTTTGTGTTCCCTTGTACTGTTGATATATCGAAGGACAAACAACACCTCTAACTGATAAGTGGACCGTGATAAATGTGGCCTTGGACTCACTTAGCAAACGAAGTCCACAGATTACAAATCTGGTGAGCAGGTAGGCTGAACTGAAACGATATAAAAAAATATATTGAAACCAATATTGACGAATATCGATCTAGTTCTGGTCTCTGTTTACCAAAAGACTCGCAGAGATGTAGTGCCGTGTAGAGAATGTATTTAAAAAGTGGACGTAGTTTTGAAAGTCGGAGCAGACATGGAAAAGAAACCACGTCCAGATAAGAATAAACGCGGAGCATTCCGTGAATGTGTAATCAGAGAGTTTATTGATCGAGGCGAGATTAACGCCACTCCGCATTGTCTGACTTGGCACATCTTAAATTTTCCCTTTTTGTGCCAATAACTTAAGGAGCTCAGGAATTAATTTTTTTCCTCGCCTTTATGAGTGTCGCCATATATCACATTGGGAAAGAATTATTCCTTCTTATGTTGCGCTTTCGTAACCGCTTTTCAATTGTAAATTGTCATGTTTTACGGCTATCTCTCTCGACCCAAAATAGAATATCTTTGCTCATACGTATATTAATCATTCGTGACCTCACTGACATCAAGAGGAAATGGATAACGGCGGGGCAACATTTATAAAAAATAACTATTACGTAACTTTCCTGGATTTAACGTTAATATGTGTTTTAACCTAGTTCAGGCATATGAGCCTGTCAACAGGCATAATAATTCGTCTTGCCTATGCCTATGCCACATCACAACCTTTGCCTATTTTGTAGACTTATAGTTAATGCCCTAGTGGGCACCGTGTGTGTGGATTATTTACCAATACCATTCCTAATATTGCTAACTCGAGGGTATCTCTGACGTCGGTCGAGTTGTATTTCCGATAGACATAAAACTTCATTTACGATAGTGCATTATGTCTGAATGAAGAGAGCCATGGGAATATTGACACCCCCTTAGTAGTCACTCGTAGAGTTATTGGCGAGTGGCGCGGGCGCATCCTGCGCGGAGACGGCGACACGTGGCAGGCACGGGGCCGGAAGTCGAGCCACGAGACCGTGCCCCACTTCACGTGACCTTCACGGATATTTATGTACATCTCTCAATCCCAACAACTTATGTAAACACACTTTCACAGCCCCAAGTAGGTAGAGCACGGAGATATATTATGAACCAACAGAGGCCGGTGGTCGGACATTCGTAATCGAGTGCCAATGTCATTGTCAATATCTGCCAATGCGCATGGCAGCCACTATAAATAAGCTGGGCCACAATTTGCGAGTTGAACATTTGGTTGTTGCTGGAGGAAACATGATCATTAAGCTCTACTTTATCAATACAAGTAGGGCTGTGATCTGACCCTACTATAATTTAACACACCGTAGCTGAACCACTCATCGCACATCGCACTGTAATCTCAAAAATAAGAGTCACTTTAATTTGTGTCGCATGTATGTTTGACCGATAGAACATTAGACATAGACATTGCACATTCTGCAACGCTATTGGGGAAAACTGCGCGTAATATGGTCTTGAATTCCAGATGTTTACCACGCTTCCAAAAATGATTGTTTTTATTCACCTTTAATAAGTATAAGAAGAACTTAGGAAAAAACCAAACATGATAACGTATTTTGGGTCTCGTCTGCCAACGGAAGTAAAATGACGCACTACATTGACCCGCAGTTTCCCGTGTCATTATGTCCGTCGCCATTTGATAGTGATTATTTATTTGGACTTTATCAAACTAATATTTAGTGTTTAGCGTCTCGTACACTAAAGATTAGGTAGAGGTTGAGTTCTGCTAGTTAGATGGAAGTGCAGTGAGTATTAGCTTGTATTAGTAGTGCGAACAACATACAAAGCTATTGACGTTTATGTATTGTACGACTATAAGTACAGTACTTTCTGTTACACCTACACCCTATGTACATCTTTTGGCATCTATCCGGGAATAGTTCGTTCATCCGTTTCAGATAATTTCACATTACTATTTTGCTGAAATCATTTCCTTTTTAGGGTTCCGTTAGAGAAACAAGGAACCCTTATAGTTTCGTCAAGTCGGTCTGTCTGTTTGTCTGTCCGTCCGTATGTCACAGCAACTTTATCCCAAAACTATTAGGACTACATGGATGAAACTTGGTATGTAGATGTATTATGTAAACCGCTTTACGATTTTTATACAAAAATTTTAAAAATAAAATATAAAGGGGGGCTCCCCATTAGTCCCCATACATGGAACTGGTACCATTTTTTTTCATCAAACCTATATGTGTGGGGTGTTTATAGATAGGTCTTTAAAATGACTTTGAGGTTCCTAAAACCATTCTTTCTCAAAGTCAATCGTTAAAGAGACAGACCCTTCCAAAGTGGAAACAATGTCCGTCCCCCCTCTAACTTTTAAAGTAAGAGAGTGAAAAATCTAAAAAAAAATGCTGTGTATCTCGATACAAACTTTCAACGAAAATTGGTTTGAACAAAATAAAGTAAACAGTTTTTAAGATACATATTTTTTATTAAAAACCGCAAAGATAACTTTGTCATTCATACAAACACTTTGAAAACCAAAGTTATAACACAAACATCCAGTCTTATAATTACTTGCTACTACGGAACACTTCATGGGCGAGTCCGACTCGCACTTGGCCACTTTCTTTCATTTCCGACCTTTTACTTGCCTCGCGGCAGGTTGCTCGTATGTTTCAGTGCATCTCCGTGGGAGTGCGGACGTGCGCTATCCGACTAACACACATACTGCATCACCCCCGACCACGATCCGCCGACCGATGCACATCAGCCGCGTGATAGAATGCAACTCTGCGGAGATTAGTTTTGGTAGCGACTGCGTCTTTGATTGAGACGAGACCATACAGTAAAGGATTTATTAGGTCAAGCAATATGGTAGCTCTTTCTTGACCTATAGCAATTTGTGAGTTGTACACATTCCGATTCGAGAAGTATGTATGTGTGCCGTGGTAGAGACATCATTTGAACTAGATTTGAAGTTTGATTTAGAAGGGAGTCATTGATGTTTTTCAAAAACACAGCCTGTATTTCGCCTTTGTACCGACATAAAAAATACCTCTTGTTCTCAACCATAATACTTACGGTATGTAATATTATTGGAAACGCCTAAATATTCACATGTTATTCGTTTATAAGTTGTGTATCTTTAGGTTAATGTCTTTGGATTTAGATAGAGGTCTATATTTGGTCAGGTGTCTATTGAAAGATTTTTATTTTGTACAGCATCACCTTACGAGCTACTAAAGTCTCACCACGCAACAACAAAGCCCAGGTAAACACCGCACTTTGTCATGGTTAACTGGAAACACAGCAGTGCCATTGTTCTTCTTTTATGCCTCAACAATAACCTGTTCGAGAGCGGCGAGGGATTTCTTCCAAAATCTTCTCCTTTATTCGGATTCAAAAAGTTTAATGGAATTTCGCGTTGCGCCAGTCGGGGCGCGTATTGTACAACGGCTCGGAATGTGGATAAAATCAACAACGCACTAAATCACACATACCCGATTATATTCCATTGTGGCGTAAAGAGAATATTTACGCTTCTTGCCATACAACAAACGTTTCAGATAATGTATTTCTTTTGCACGAAATTGCAAACAGAGAGGATTCTGGTGTTGAATTGTCTTGGTCGAAGAGGCGCGGAGCTATGGAGGTAGCCGACCGAGGTAGTGAGTTGGAGATAAAGGGTCTGCGATCTTGGATAGAGGTGGATAGCGGGTACCCGGGTGCTATAAATCTACGTGCAGGCTAGATGTCTGTGCTGTGTCCACGCCTACGATCCTGTAGCAATTAAGGTGCGGCGGCGGGGCGGCGGCGGCGGCGCGGCGCAGTCTCCCGGCGATCTTCAATTCTTCGCGTTCTCAGCATATCTGCCTGCATCAACACACGCGGCGAGGCACCGCACGGCCTGATATGGACAAAAATTTAAACACGGAATACACATCTGAGTGGGCTTCTGCCTACACATAAACAGTTTCGTGCTTTCTTTATGTTTCACCCTTATATGGACGTGAAATAAAAGTAACGATACGGTCTGCATTCCTGGGTGCCTACTCAAAGAAGAGAACACAGGCTAAATACACATAAAACATTATCAGGCATTCCTATAGTTCCAACAAGTGCAATGATTGTAGTTTTTTTTGCATTCGAGTTATTGAGTTGACAAATCTGTTTTGCTTTCAATAACCAGTTTCGTAGCTATCTATGATTGTAGATTAGATAACTAAATGAATGAAAGAAAGAAAGAAAATGAGAATGAGCCAGCTCACAGTTTCTGAATTCTCAGCTAAAGTCGGCTCAGAGCGGCTGACACAAACATTCCGCATGCACACATATCGCGCAGGCAGGCATGCAGGCATGCATGGGGTGACAATAGAGAGGTGAGCATTTCTAAGCAAGTGCGAGTTGACAATGCGCAGCGTTTTTGCGCATGTCTTTACCTGAAGGGTCTCTCTCACGGCCCTCGGGGCGCCTCGACAGGTGCGCCTGAGCAGACCGCTCTGCGGTTCTCATTTGAGCGAACTAACTAAACAAAACAAGGTCCGCTTTTTGTGAATGATCTCGAGCTCATTCATGCTTCAACGTGGAATGCCTTTACATACTCGTATTACCTACAGTAAATGGAGCTCATAAAACTTTTGATGGGATTCAATAAAAAATCCAATCATAAGCGATGTTCTTCATGCGCAGCTTAAAATCAGCTTGCCAGGTTATTAAATTCACATGACGCGTGATGTGATCAAATGAGTTAGAGCCGTGCATACATTTTAATTGAGCATTGCATAGTCGGCTTTTTCAGTAGGCCAAAGTAGTATTACCAAATACCTGTCTCAACAACACTGAACTACTGCACTTTCTGCAGTATTATTCCCTGATTCGGCACACGTGACTGCAGCCAGCTTGGCGATGCAGAGTCAGACTGTCGTCGGTACTCACGTGAATCAGGAAACCATGCGGATTCCGGTGTTCCAGTTGCCTACTGACCGGCCGTTGTCCTGTCTATGCATTTCATATGCAGCTAAGCTTTATTTGTCTTTGTGTATAAGTCTTCAAGGTCGTTCGAGACAATAAATAGTCTTGTACCCTCTTATACTGTGTTTCTGTTACACGATGTTTAATTATGAAGGTGCGTGATCTAAACTTGCACTGCGACGTTAGCTACCTACATAAATTAGATAGCCAGATATATTATTTGTCCAATAAAATATCATCTGTGAATTACAACTATCCATACCGAGTCAGACCAACTGCTGCTGCGACAATTGGTTTAATAAATCATGTGGTACATATATTTCAAGTGTCCATGATTAAACAATACCTAGCATTACTGAATTCCATTATCCATGATAGCTTCACGACCGACCCGAGCCAGTCGGCTATAGACAGAATGGACATTCTTTCGAAATGCAATCCACTTCTGTCTGAATGAATTGGTTCGCATTATGATTGCTACCTGCTGGCTGGAATTCCATTCCAATAGTTTTGTATTTTATTTGGCCATTCATTGCTTGAATTCAGCATAATCATTTCGTTTGTTTGTTTGGCTAAGCTTTTTACTCCAGTCGTCAGAGACTTTTACCTCGAGAAAATTCCGAATTCAATATTTTGTTTGTGATATTCAGTAGTGCTACATACACCCAATTTTCCGAACAAATAAAGATTGTGCTAACTTGAGGAGGGGCGGAAAATCGTTTTTTTGGGACTTTTTCATGTTTAATACGAAAACAGTCAACAATTTCAAGAAATAGTGTAGAGTAAATAAAAGATGTAAAATTTCGCGTATACAACAAAAATATATACTAAAATTAGTCCAGTACTTTTACTTTAATTGAGGTCCAAAATACTCCCAAATCAATCAATCTATAGAATCAGTATGTATTTAGCAGGCCACATCCGCATAGAAACTTTTTCGATGGGATTCTACATCCCTACTGACCGTAATCCGGCAGAATATCTATGTATTTACAACTATTGACTATTCAATATTTTTCAAAATGAGTCATATCATGATGATTATACATAATGATATTGGACTCCAGTTTACAATTCAACTTAAATTTACAGGTAGGACCTCCTTATACATATAATAATCATGTTCACGGTAAGTATGTTTCTTTATCTCTTCCGGGCAGGTTCCTAGTTGCGCGGTTGCGAGCTTGCGAGTGATAAGTAATGAGAGTCAAGCAAGTCATATGTGAGTGAGACTATGCTTGGCATTTGCATTTAACTGATCAGATCAGAATGATTCGGCACTTGAATCAGTGGTTTCGGATCGATCAAGAATTTCATTTCACTCATTTACCTACCAACCTCATTTTATCTGAACCGACCTATCTTATTTTGTAAATACACCTAACCTTGGCTGCGTTACTATAAAATTTGTTGTTGACCAATTCACAGATATCTGTAGAAAGACTATCTAACACAAACAGCAAAGCAAGTCGCACTGTTAGCTTTTCACCATTTTATCGATAAAGTTCTGTATGCTGCCGATATCCGTGAAAACATCGATCTAAGCCAACCTTGATCCACAATCCTACACAACACACCTTCGTTTGCTTTACATAAAGTAGGTAAACTGCAGGAATCAAGGTGACAGTCCGTATTCGATATTTATTTAAGTCATGTAATGGCTCAAGGTTTACGTCTTTCCCACACAACCGCAGGAACTAGTTCACACGATGTTACCGAAGATTTGCTTCAATTGAATGCACCTTTTACAATTTCTCTACCTGCATCAGCTGATGGGCATTGTGATCTCGAACTTAGCCGGACGCTCTGATCGATTTCTCTTCTTTTACAAAAAGTTGTGTAACAAAATCAGTGCATTTTAATCTCAGGTGCGCTCTTATTCAAATATGCAATTTTCTGAATTCGAATAGTTTTTCTGAGACACCTTACATCCCAATACAGTAGTCACACACGCTCCTGAGAGAGGAGCAATCTGAAATGTAACTTTCTCACGCGCTTTGAATTACTCCGGTTTGGTCCGTTTTATTTCATCCATCACAATTTGTAGGTGCCTAGCCATTGCCCAGCATACTTTGTATCGAATGAAATGGAGAGATGTGTGGAGGTTGATTTAGGCGAACATTGTGGTGTCGGCAATCGGTTGCGCAGCGCAGGCGCAGCGGCCGCTATCGATATCGAATGATCGCGTCGTGTTAATTACTTTCATTAAGGGCAATTGTCCGGCTCAATCGGACGATCAGTCACCTCGCTGCCATCGCCATTGCCCCGACTGCCAAGTGCCGATGCCGCCGTGCCGACTACTTACAGCTCTCAACCGACTCGCCCGACCGATCGATGCCAGCCGGCCATTACCCCGCCCAAACGATCCAACTGTTACTATACCGTGTCTTACCTGCCTCTTATCTCTAATTTAATTGACATTTAGGGTCACTTTATGGTTATTTAAAGGGTTGACTATGTTTCATGAGAACGAAATGAGAGGTTATCGCGTCGAACCCCTGGAAATTGCCGGTTAAGATTTGTCATATAAATCTTCTAATGTAAACATAGAGTTGAGCAGTTGCGCGCCCGGGTTTAATGGAAACTCATAATTTGGACAGGAGATAGTGATTTAGAATGAGCCAATAGCATTAATTAAAGGGAGTCGGTAGCCGGGGCGGGGGGCGGGCGGCGAAGGGATGAGAGGGCGGGCTGCCTGCTAGAAGGTGGAAATAAATTGACCATCCTTTAACCATATGTTTTGACTTTTAGATAGAACATTGACATCCTCAACGCCACGTGACAATGTACGGAGTTCAAGATAAGATCTAAAGATGGGTCCACACCTTAACATTTGAGTGTATCAGATCTCCGACCTATATGTTTTATAGTCATCATTGGCCACAGCATCTGTAGAGATGATTGTTGCAGCGTGAGTGGGTTGGTTGTGGTTGGATCCTACATCGTCGTTTATGGCTGAGCCCTATTGAGCCCTATTGCGACCCGGCATTTTTAGGGTACCGTACCCGAAGGGTGCCAAACGGGACCCTATTACTAAGGCTCCGCTGTCCGTCAGTCCGTCCGTCTATCCGTCCGTCCGTCCATCCGTCTGTCAGCGGGTGCTAGAGCACCAACCGTAATAGCTAGAACGTTGAAATTTTCACAGAATGTGTATATCTATTGCCGCAACAACAACAAATACTGAAATACGAGAGATATTACAAATTAAAGGGGGTCCCCTCCCTATACAACAGACGTGTTTTTATTTTTCTTTTTGTTTTTGTTTTATTGTTTTGAGTGCTTAAGTTGTGTTGCACGATGGTGTGGTACCCTTCTTGTGCGATTCCGACTCGCACTTGACCGATTTTTTATACTGTTTTTCTATAAATTGACCAAGTAATAATTTATTCCGATTTATTCCGTATTTACATACATATTAATATTTATTACCCTTATCAAGTTAGGTTAGGTTAGGGTAGGTTAGGTCACACTTGGACGCGGCGAGCCAAAGACAGAGCAAAATGGCAGAGTATGGAGGAGGCCTATACCCAAATATGTGCCCAATTAAAATTAGATAAATAATAATAATTAAACAGAAATAATATTGAATTAAATGTAATAAATAAATAATTGAAACGTTAATAAATAGAATAGAATAAAATAATTAATAAAACATTTATTTACAAATAATTATTATGAGCATGAAATATAGATAGAATAAGAATATAATTGTACTATAATTCTTTATGTTTACTGATTGGAAATAAATGGCTTTTTATTTTATTTTTATTATTTTATTTATCAAGTTAGGAAGTCAGAATGTGATAAGATTGTTTCATTATTAAAGATTTTCTGTTAAACCCACAACCCTCAACTAAGTAGATATACAGAAAACAATATTCTTAGTAAATTATCAAATTAACAGAATATACATACCTATAATTATACTTCAACGCAACAAACATTCTATCAAACGACACGAGATGCTTCGAATTCAAAGCAGCGCAAAAGGAGTGATATCACATCGCATTCGTATGAGGGCGATAGAGGTGAATCAGCAGATGGCGGGGCGGGAAGGCGCTGGCGTAGCTGTACCTTAATTTCGCAGCGTGGATCGTCGCTCCAGTGGCGCAATTGGTTAGCGCACGGTACTTATAAGACAGTGTTCGTGAGCAATGCCGGGGTTGTGAGTTCGAGCCTCACCTGGAGCATATTTTTGTTGTCTTTTTGTTACTGTATTTTTTGACACAATTAAAGTTGATCGATAAATAAGTGGAACAAATTGACAATCAGAGCGAATAATATAATAATTTAGAAGGCACAAATAATTAAACCCATATTTTTAAGATTTTTAAGTCTTTATGGCTCCGTGGTCTAGTGGGTTTCACGCTTGCTTCTCGTGCAGGTGATGCAGGTTAGAATCCCGGTGCTGACCATCTACCAATGAGATAGCGCCACACTGAAAGTTCCTTAAAAAATTCCTTATTTCTCTTTATAAAACATGTTTTGATCATATTTCGTATTTTTCGTTTCCTGTAAAATTTGTAAAAATGGAAATAGACCTTTTGAACAGATACTCCTCATTTGAAATTCAAATATTAACGAGTGGCCAGAAGTGCAAAACTTTCAGTGTGGCCTAAGTTGTGGCTCCGTGTTTCGGATGGTCCCGGCTACTATCACTACTTGGTAGTATGTAGTAGTCGTAAAATCTCTCGACTAACCCGCACTGAGCCAGCGTGGTGGAGTATGGCTCCATCTTACTGGTATCCGGGTAAAGGCCTGTGCCCCTCGGTGGGGACATTAATGGGGATTTACTTTAGCCTTTTTTATAAAGTCTTAATTTATTATAATTTGGCTAGGCTATTTTGGCTTATTCTAGGTAATTGCGGGTCGTGGTTGAAAAGATCGAATAAATAGAATTAGATTCGCAATTACCCGACTCTAGTATCACCGAGATCGAGATCGAGCTGTGTACTGCGACATACGACAGTCGAGACAATGCCTGACGTAATGTATAACGATCATCGATACAGTTTATTTTCCAATTTCCATAGATCTATGAGAATACACGAAAGCACATTGACAAGAAAGGTAACCACTCCAAATAAAATTATTACCTACCCCCTTTTTGACAAAAAAAGAATAGACATAATATTTGATAGATGTTTGATTCATAAGGTCGATGAATTTTTGTTCTTTGAGGCCATTTTGTGATGATATCGGGAAATATTTCCAAGGAAAGAACGTGCAGGCAAAGAAAAACTCGAACGACACAACCAAAGATTATTAAATACTATAAAAAATCTAGACTCTGGCACAGAAGTAAATTTTATATTGTTAATGATGCCAAAACGTCCTGAACTATTGTCTGATCTGAGCTGAGGGCATAGTCAATTTCGTTTTTCACACGACCATCAGGAGAAATCCAGGTCCACCTTCTTTGTGGCTTTTTGTAGAAGAAGGTGTTACTGATAGCAAGATTTTGGCCAAGAGCAAAGCGGATAAGGCGTGTACCTCGCGAGTTTCGTGAGATTTAGGCACATAATATAATCTTTCACTACCTGATACACACACTACTTGAATATCTGATGCGCCTAAAACTCATGAGGAAAACAAAATGCCTGGTTTGGTTTTCGTTTGCATAGAGCAGCATTTTGATTGATGATACTTATATGCAGTCTGATGAATATGAATTATAATACCTATTTTATTGTGTTTGTACCACAACCCGCCGAGCAAAGCTCGGTCACTAGATATTTATTTTTAAAAGGCGGAAGAAAGACCACTCAAATCTAACTCACCTAAACTATTAAACACCAAGCAGTATTATCAACACTTCAAATAGACGTTCATTACACGGAGTTGAAATCAACCATTACTACTACAATGGTGCTATTACCTTGTCTAGTCATTCCGTGTGCGTGTTGGATCTACCCAGTAGTCAGTCCTGCAGTAGTCAGTGATTGCACGACGTTGCACTAATCTGGTATGCGCTTGCGCTGCGAGCGAGCACGGCGCTCCCGACTTCCTCCCTTGTACACTCGACATCAAATCAACCTTTAGAATATTTAATTTACATCTTAATCGAAGCAAGTTGAGAAAATATGCGGAATTAAGTGTAGCTCATAAACTAAAATTTCAGGATTGTGTAGGGGTAGGTCTCCTGAAAAGAACCAAATCAATTCCGCTCGTTTACCGGGGCGGTTAGGGGGGAGTGTTAAAGGTCTCCAATTCCAGTTTTTCGCCCATAACTCGAAAACCATTAAAAATCACACAGATGTTTATTTTTACCTAACTCTAACAAAATTTTAACCAATTTGTTAGATACATTTTTATCGTAGGATTTTATCATTACTTTAACACCATAGGAGTTCAAAACAATCCAGACAGATTTTTTTAAAGAAATCAGTTACGTTGCGTTCCATCCATCTCTCTCTCTCTCTGTATATCTTGTAATGTAACCGAAGCAGACGTTTTATGGTAAAGGTTGGTGAGTCGACTGTACCGGTATAGGCAGTATATAGGCCAGTGTGTGCGGGCCAGAATAGTTCACTCCCAGCTGTTTGATTGTTCACCCGAACGCACCCGAATGTGTGAGAGAGCATGTGTTTTTAACCGACTTCAAAAAAGGAGGGGGTTCTCAATTCGGTTGTACCTATGTATTTTTTTACATTATGTTTTTTTTTTGTTACATCGAAACTGGTACTATTTATGAACCGATTTTAAAAACTATTCAAATTACACGATTTACAATCAGCAAATACAACCTAATATTTAAATGGTATCACTTATTGTTTTTTTCATGAACCGGACGGCCGGACAAAGAAAGTTTTCGTGGATTCCTCAAATATTTTTTGCCGTCACGAAATCCGAAATGTTTGTGCCTTCGACCCGACCCGACACGCCGACCCAGCATTGCAGTCGTGAGGAATTTAAATGCGTAGACCGTGCGCGAACATCCCTCTGACACATAATACTTTAACCCTTTGATTTTTTCTATCGGGTTCATTTCATACGAGGAGTTATTTAGGTCAGTCGGACGTGCGTGCAGCTAGCGGCAGTGTTGCCATAAGCAGTTCTTATCTAAGGTTTAGCAATTTTTTTTTCGATTTTCAGGGTTTTAGTTAAAAAATACTATAATATAATATTTACAATATAATTTTTAATCGCAAACGTATCTACTTATATATATAAACAATATTAAAAATAGGAAAATAATCGATGACCAATTGACCATTTTCTGTTTTATGAGTTTAAATTTCGGCATGGTATAAGTACCTCTAGCTTTTACAATACTCTCTCCTTATTTTGTTCCGAGAAAGCAAGTGCGTACAACCGTATAATGTGTCATGTTATGTCTGAGGTGGCAACACTGTGTTGCTAGCGGATGGAATGTGGGCAATGTGCCGGTCGATATGTCGATATGACGACAGATCTCTCTGCTTTGTATCGGGGTACATCTCGCTCCCGGTCTCGGGTAATCAATCGTCAGTCGTCACGGTCACCATAGTGCCGCAGGTTACGCAGCCGCCGCCGCTCTGTAATGCCCGGCTTACACGGAGAGGTTTTCGATTCTCAGATTAGGTTTGACAACTTTATGCGAGTAGGCAAAGTAAATCCGATATGCGATAGTGATAAATCGCGACCTATATCGATTTTCGGAATACACAGTACACACTAGTGTAAACATGCGCATTTAATTATAAATCATGCGTCTGTGAATCATTCTGTGAAACAAATTATTAATGGTGGCTTATGGTGGGTATGATGAGACAAACTGTAATCCCAAGGTATATCAGTGTCTAAACGTCGCCGTCGTGTGTACTGAGCTTTATATACGCAGATAGATTTATTTGAAGTTGATTATATTGATTCTATTTGGTAGTATAAGTCACACTTCTTCTTAACAAGAGCAATATCTACCTACAAAAAATAGTTTAACATAAACTAAAAGTGTTGAAGATATATTCAGTCAAATTCTACGTACACAGAAACTCATGAATATAAATGAATCATAATAAGTATCCCTCCAGCCGACAAAGTATCGGAAAAGTACACGTTTTTTGCACTAACAACACAACTGAATGCAGGTTGTCAGCATTAGGTTACACAAGTCGGCATTATACGGAATTAAAATTCCAGTTGGGACGATAAGCAATAGTGGTCTGTGTTTAGGCATTGATTTGGGAGCAGAGAACCGCTCGGGTCACGATCGGTCTCCTTTCGACATCGGTCACTGGCTGGCCACGACCGGGTACCCCTGCACTCGGGTACCCGGGAACCGAGTCGGGTCCGATACCTGATCTTTATCTGTGTCAACATTGTAATGCATACTTAGTTACGAATTTAAGATCTACTTACAAAAGTGCGAGTATTGGGTATTGTTGTATAAAATAACTGCGAGCTAAAAGTGCGTGCACACACAGTGTGATTTTTTAGGTTGGATGGAACCGATTTGGCCTGGTAGCCACTTTAAAATGTATCCTGCATCTAAGAATAGTACTTAACTTTGTTCTTGGAAGGGGTGAGTGCATCCGCTGAAACTGGTCATTATCGTAGAAGTTAATTGTGTATCGTGTAGGTAGTGCTCCTGACCTACTGCGGGAGCTATTCAGAGTAGCTACTAGGCAAAAGATATAACATAAAGCTTTTTAATGCACCGCAAATCACGATATTGTCTTTTGAAATTGCAAAGGTACACTCGTGTCTGCTTGTGTTTAAAAGAAACCTTACACCAGCCAGATAGCGGCCGCGCCACGTGCCGCCGACTACCGCCATAGCACGTCTGATGCTGGGTCTTAATTAATTGAAATAACCAAATTAAGGTCGTTCAGATCACGATCCCAATGTTTTTGACGCTCCTCCTGACAGTGACAGTGCAGCTAAACTTGAACCGGTTAGGTATAATTACTTTTCTTTCTGGCACAGTTCGTGGCTGTCACAATAGAGCGGTGTGCTGACAGGCGCGGCGTAGCGAGATGGTATCAGCGGAACGGGAGCGTTTGTTAGTGACGCGCATGCGCGGGAGGCTGCTGCGCTGTCTCCGGCACGCGCCTGCGCATTGCTCTCCAGCGCCTGCTACCGGCTCACAATCACCTGCCCAATCTCCGCCGCCGTTCTAGGATTCCGTCTGTATGGCTAATGAGTTCGATTGAAAAGCCTCTTTTCTCGGATACTTCGGTAGTCCAAGTAACGAATAGCAAAACAAAATTACGTTTTCTTGGATATACTATGGAAAATCTTAATAAAAAAGATATCGATAATAAGAACACCCCAGAAAAACATAGCTACATTGGTTAATAGTTAGTTATTAGGGTTCCTACGAAACCCTCCAAAGGCTACCGTCACGCTTGACCGTACTTATTGACGACTTTCTAATGCTGCACGTGCCACGAATTAGCATAGGTATTCTAATAAATAATTATTAAGATCTCGATCTCAGTTCTAAGTCTGTATTAGAGTGACAATCATTTTTCGTGCATGCCAGATTACAGGTAGCCAAAGAATCTCGTGAAAGTTGTTGACGAACGTGTGAAAATTACAGATTTGATATTAATTGGTTGAAAATCACGAAACCGTCATTGTGACAGATGAGACAATTGAGTTGTTATACATAGATGAGACAATGAGCTGTAATACATAGATGAGACAATGAGCTGTAATACATAGATGAAACAATGAGCTGTAATACATAGATGAGACAATGAGCTGTAATACATAGATGAGACAATGAGCTGTAATACATAGATGAGACAATGAGCTGTAATACATAGATGAGATGCATTATCTTTCTCTTTCATAAAGTTAGTAGGTATTAAATATGTAGTAGGGTTTATTTATGTTAAGATATATATGATTAATATGTATTCATGTAGGTACTTAGGTATTTATTATATTCAGTAGATTAGTAATATAATTTATTTATATTTTATTTTTTACTTTAGCACATAGGCCTACCCGTTTTGAGTTTTAAAATGTATCCTGTCCATCTTGGGTTTTCTGGAAGAAATCTCTTTTTAGAGATAAGCTTGCCTTTGTTCATGCCTTTTCTGTATTGTTTGTGTTTTTTTTCTGATATGTGCAATAAATATATACGAAAATATACGAGATGAGACAATGAGCTGTAATACAGGGATGAGACAATGAGCTGTAATACATAGATGAGACAATGAGCTGTAATACATAGATGAGACAATGAGCTGTAATACAGGAAAACTAAGCAAAAAAGGCAATCAGCGGAACTAAATAGGGAGTTACAAAAAACTTCAGGATTGTGTAGGGGCAGGTCTCCTGAAAAGAGTCATATAAATTCCTCTCATTTACCTGTGCCGCTAGGACAGTGAGGGCGAATGAAAGGTCGCTTTTTCCAGTTATTCGTTCGTAAGTCGAAAACCATTGGAAATATCAACACACACTACTTTAAATTTTGAACAAATCGTCACATACTTTCATTGTAGGATACTTCAAGGCCGGCCACATACAGCCGGAATTCCGTAAATGTAATTCACACAGTACGACACATACCTTCGGAATTCCGTAACGGAATTATCCCGAACGCAGTAAATTCATACAAATCTATGGATCTACCACATGCATACGGAAGTTTTCCGTTCGGAATTTACGCGGATTTGTATGGGATTGAAACCCGTTTCGGAATTCCGAATCGGAAGAATTCCGACTGTATGTGGCCGGCCTAAGAGAATAATGGGTCCAAAGCTATACCAAGATAGATCTTCAGTATGGAATCATAGAATCGTAAATTATCCATCTCTTGTATTTACCAAACCACATCTGTATAACTTGTGCATTGCGGTACTACATCCCTAGTGCATGTTCCTGAACATGGTGCATTTGGAATAAAGTTGCAGTGACATACGGATGGACAGACAGACGGACAGACTTGACGAAACTATAAGGCGTGGTTCACACGGCATAGTCCTGCACGTTTTTTTGCAGTATACTTCTTAACGGATAAACAGTGGCCTAGGTTCACACGACGTATACTGCAAAAAACGTGCAGGACAATGCCGTGTGAACCAAGGCCACTGTTTATCCGTTAAGACGTATACTGCAAAAAAACGTGCAGGACAATGCCGTGTGAATCCAGCCTAAGGGTACTTTGTTTCTCTAACGGAACCCTAAAAAGGGACCTTTCATACGCCCCCACTGCCCTAGCGGCACAGGTAAATGAGAGGAATTTATATGACTCTTTTCAGGAGACCTGCCCCTACACAATCCAATTTTTTTTTGTAACTCCCTACTTAGTTTCGCTGATTTTCCTATTTTTACTGAGTTACTGAAAGAACGGTTATTGTTGCGGGGCGGGCGGGCCTGAGTAACTCACCTCTGTGGTCAAACCAATTTTGTCAACTATCTAAAATATTGGGCAACTTTTTATCTTTATCCATCTAACGTAATACAACCCCTCAAGTAAGCTCGCTTTTGTACATGTATTGTCCATTTTCCATTTATAGGTAGTATAAGAAAACTAAGTCAAACGACGATCAGATTATATACGTCGTTTGATTGGGCTGCATTGGTGAATCCACCACGTGACTGTACTACCTTTATTTTATCAAAACGCCCTATCGTCGTTTTTTCTGTAATTTACATAATAAGTTTAATAGCTTTATTTACGACTTAACATACGATACCTGTCTATCTAAAGAAACTTGATTGCGCCTGGACCAAATTCATATTATTTATAGGCCATTCGTTCCGACGCCCATACATATTGATTTTAACGATTCAACGAGAAATATCCACAAGTCACAAGAAGTGATGCGTCGCGAATTGGACTAATACTAAAGGGTTATTTATCACGTGACGGGCAGCACGGGGCGTATGTAAGTATTTCACGAGCCGGACAAAGAATTGAATCATAAATATTAATCAAGATCGCAATAAAATCAGTGTGGCCCGTACTGAGAGCTAGCGGGCCACGGGCTATACTTATTACTACGAGTCGAGTGTACTAAACTTATTATACCTACTTACTATACGCGGGTCGGCCACTCTCTACTAAACTGCTCTAGACACGATCACTTATAGTCACTTGTTCCAATACACATAAATTATTTGTATTGTACCAGCTCATGTTCCAAACTCTAATAAGGCACAGACCCCAATAGATTTGTTATGATGACTAATCAAATGTAATTAGTTTATGTTATTGATTTACAGTTACATTTAAAAACATGTCGATTTTGCATACGCTCATAGGCAATAAACCTGCTAATATTTTCATTAATAATAATTACCTGAATCTTTATCACGATACGAATATACTTCTACCTAAGTACGTAAATTATATACTCTGTTGTTATCAATATGTCGTAGTTAGTTGGTTAAATTAGACATTTAACTAACACACTAGACCGTTAATTAAAGATCGAAATTTAACCAAGTCACTGGCATTTTGTTTTAAATAAAGCATCGTCGAAAACGTTTGAACAAAACAATCTGTCTTGCCGAAAGCCAGCCAGGTTAAAACAAGATGGCATCACGACAACAGCTGATTACTTTCAGAGTCTATCTTTTTGGCAAATTTTGTGCAACGTTGGTTTGTTGTGTTCAGTGGTTTTTAGGGTTCCGTACCTGATGTCTGAAGTGTCTGATTAAACCAACCAACTGCGACATATATATTAGCAAGTTGTTACATTTTCTTAAAATCTTAAGTTATAAAAATAAACGGTCAAGTGCGAGTAGGACTCACCCACCAAGGGTTCCGATCACATTTGGAGAGCGTTACACGTGTAATTAGGTTTCCACATAAAAAACTAAAGTGTAATATTGTCATCCATGTAAACCAAATTGAATATTTTTGTAGAAAGAAAGGATGATGGGCAAAATGGGCCCACCTCCAATAAGGATGGCTTGTTTATTAAATTAAAGGTCTACAGAAACATACGTTCATAATCAGGCAGGCGCATGCCAGAATTCGCTGTGTGGCTCCATCATCAGATCAGCTCTTTAGTACCATATTCTGAAAGTTCTTGTTACTACGAGTCTAATAAGCCAAAACTCTGTGGGTTTACTAGTAAGCATCCCAGGGTTCCAGGTCCCTTTCGAGCTTCGCACTCCATCATTAGATCAGCTCTATAGTACCATATTCTCAAAGGTCTTTACGAGTCTAATGAGCCAAAACTCGATGGGTTTACTAGTGAGAATCATAGGGTTCCCGCTCCCACCTTAATTTTTTTCTAAATCGAATAACTCCAGCCACACAGCGAATTCTGAGAAGCCCCTGCCTGAATGAACGTTTGTATCTAGACCTTTAATTTAATAAAAAAACCATCTTTATTGGAGGTAGGCCCACGCTTCATACATTTTTGCCCATCGTCCTTTGCAGTTTTCAGATTTTTGCCTTTACTTGTGCTGTAAGACCTTACTTTGTGCCAAATTTCATGATTGTAGGCCTACCTACGGGAAGTACACTATACCTATAGGTTTTGGGTCCATTGCGATTACTATGAAAATCCAAGAATTTTACAGCATAAACGTAGCTTTCGATTGCGTTGACCAAGAAGGTTGATTTTTTCACATACGTCTACGCGTTTTTGATATAAAGGTTGTGACACACGGACAGACAGACGGACAGACGGACGGACGGACAACAAAGTGATCCTATAAGGGTTCCTTTTTTCCTTTAAGGATCGGAACGGAACCCTAAAAAGTGCCAATAAAGCTTGCAAGTAAATTAAAGTATCTATACCTATTTACCGCATAAATGCGTTAGGGTATTAATTGATTATGCTTAGGAGTTATTAGGTGGGTAACTCTACTCCCAGACAATAATAAGCCATTGATGTTGTTGATTTCCCACAACGAGCTTTGTCATAGGCTCCAAGTTCCAGCATAAACATAATTATGTCAACGAATTATGACACTAAATCACAGTTAACATTTATCGCCGCACAGTAAGTTCAAAGACAATGCGTTGGCAGATCGTTTGCGCATAATGTTATGGTGGTAGTACAGTGGTAGTAATTGTAAACAGGAATCCATGGGCATGAGTCAGGCGAGTGAGTGCGCCGGTGCGAGGCCAGGGCCTGATTCTGCGGCGGTTGTGACGACAGTCGGTTTGTTATGTCTTGCTATCACTGTCAGCTATACAGCAGTGGTATAGGATAGAAGGAGGGTAGTCAACAAGGAGGTTGATGTCGACAGCGACGTCACCCAAAGTTGCGCAAGCGCCGCGCGGCGAGCGCCAGCCGCCACCAGCTCCATCTCTCTTGCGACAAATAATTCAAGCACGTTGCATGTCTTGTCTAGCCTTTGTTGTTGCTGAATTACAATTGGGCATCGTAAATAAGCAGCATTATTTACTGCTACTTGGGCCCCGCGAAACAGCGTCACATCATAAATACTGAAACTGGATGATTGACTTGAATATGTTTCAGTAGATATTTAATTATATTCCCTCTATTTATATTGTGGCGGAACGTAGATATTTTATAATTTGTTAAGAACTTTAGCAAGCAAGAATTGGATTCCGGCGTTCCCACAAAATTAATCTGATATTACGCATATTATTACTATCACCAGATGTCGTTATACCTAATGTATGTAAGTAATGTACATAATGGTACAAGCACAATAAACTCAATACGTTTTGAATTGCCCAAACCTTGTGTTCAATCCGAAGTGGCCTGGACCATTCATCTGTACCCTTTGTCATCATGACCCTAGGGCCCCAAGGTCCGTTGCACCTTACCCGGTACGAAGCGGTAGAGATGTTGCCCGCTGTAATACGATATTTATTGATTTCTGTCGGAGCGTTCACCGTCGCGTCGTCGGCTAATGAATGCGGAGCACATTTCATGATTTCTCACGATCGTTTGGGAACCGGGTTTTTTCTCGTTTCATTTCTCTCGGCAAACAATAGATCACTGAGTCGAGGGGATGAAGTGCACTGCCGGTGCCGGGCAGGGCTACTGCTAAATGCTGTAGCAACAACAACGTGCGTTGGCATCTTGGTTGTAATTCGATCCAAACAAATATATTGCGTTGTAGGAAAACACAGATATACTTAGTTGCCTGCGATTCCGAAGGCGACACGAACTATACTAACTAAACTAATTAAAATGGTGTGTTTGAAAATGGAATATGTAGCCACCGCGCAAGAGCTGTCGGATTTAAAGGTTGTCAGTTTAGTGCCTTTAGTTCCTCTAGTTTAGTGGCTGTCAAAGCCATTCAAGAATAGCCTACAGTATCACGTAAACTGTATATTTTTAGGATCAGTAGCAATAGCTAATGTATTGTCCAAGTCGGATATAATTAATGTGTGTGCAATGTATGTAATTCTGTGTTGTTTATAAAAATAATAAACATTTATCTATCAGCCACGAGAAAAAAAAGTTGCAGGTCATTAGGAAAACAAATTCATCAGTAAATTCGAAGTACACAAGATCGATAAAACATAGAAACTTTAAAAGCCCTGACATTATGACTATTGTCTATTCAGCGAGTGGATTAACTTTTGACAGCTCAAAACCATTTTTGACATGTGCTGTGAAATTAACAGAGTAATGGTAAAACATACCTAACCTACCTGAAAGAGTCAGTGACCAATTCACGGCGCAGCACTATAGTGCAAGGGCAGAGCAATTTCGCAGGGCTCCCGCGTCCCGCGTCCCGCGTCCCGCTCCATCCGTGTCCGCAACTTGTTGCGTCGGCAGTTCACAGCGCGATCCGGTTCCTTCACAACCCCTGCTCCCTCAGCCGCGGCCCTGCGCCCGTCCCCCGACAACACCGGGGAACCTGCGAACCCACTTCCTGAATTACTTATGCAAAAATCCTGCATAACAAACCGAAAACACTTACTTTGCATATGACACTAAAAAGATATTTAAATCATAAAGGATCAACATGTTTATATTCATACTTCTTACAGTAACACTGAATACAGGATCAAACGTCTTAAGAAGTAGTGTAAGAATTTGCATAGAAAAAATTGCGAAAGGGAGTCGCACTAAGACTGCAACGGCTTCTTTGACTCCAAAGAAGTTCATTAACATAGAGTTGTGGGATAGAAGCCTGGAGAGAGTTGATTATGCAATAAAAAGTAGGACGAAAAAACTTAGGAAGAGCCCACAAAAAATACAATGTCAAACCTAACGTGGGAACCTCTTATTTAAATGTAACAAATACACACGTAGATATAAGTAGGTACCTAATGTAGTGTAGGTATGAGTGAGTAGAGCATAATAGTCAAAGTACCTGACTGATACAGTTAGCCACATTCATTGTATAATAATTTGGGTGGATATAAAGGATTCAGCGGAAGCAGCTACCTGTCCCTCGTGAGAAGACAACTGACGGCGGATGTTGCGAAAGGCACCCACTTTTTTTCCTTCCTCATCCCAATTCCCAATGTAGATATTGATCGATTTTGAATTTGACACACCTCCTATACCTACTTGTAAATGCAGCAAAACTTGTAGAAGCTGAGTTCAAAGCAGGTGCTGTATGTACAGAAAACACAATACAACACTCATTGATTTTCAAAGCACTGCTAAATTAATGATAGATTAAAAGTTGAAAAATTACATTACTGATGCTATCTCTGTATTAATGTTAGTTGGTGGAGTAGCAGATACGTAATCGAATCGGTCACCCAAACCCCTGATAGATTATAGTGGTCATAATCCTATAGGATCATATCGCAACTGTATGTATTTAAACCAAATCACAACAATGTTAAAAGCAAAATACCAGTATTTCGAGTTATATTGAGTTCTTTGTATCAAAATTCTTACCCCACATGATTTCAAGTTGACAAGTGTCGGTCGGACGGAACTGGATATTAACATATTATGGGATTTCCTATCCCGTGTGAAACTTTACTCCATACACCTGCGCCTGCGCCCCGGCGCTGCCGCACTCCCGCGCCGACAATAAGTAAAAAAACTCGAGAGGAAGGACACGTAATGGTTACAGACAGATTAAACAAACCGAGCCAAGTGCTGCTCCAAATGTGAAGTTCCCACAGCAATCGCTCACAGTGATGCTGCTTAATTGCTCGGATCGATACTCGAAAGTTCACTGCCCGGTATTGTTAATAATAACTATTATGGTATAAAGTAATCTATCATCTGAAATTAATACGATCAGTGGTCGGCGGCGGCGGCAGTGGCGGCGGACGGCATATCTGCATAGCTCACGGAGCGAGTGGCGGTTAATCAGGTGGCCCGTTATACTTAGTGGTACATTGTGCTCGTGTCGTGCCGGGGATCGAACCCGGCGGAGCAGGTTGCTCCAATGACAAAGGAGCGGCGGATTCCGACTCTGCGACCACACGTTATAAATAGTCCGTCGGAATAATCCGATGGTGCGCGTCAGTGCGGCGCCCACCGACGACGTCGCGAGATACACTTCCATATTTAATGTTAATCTAATACAGAAACATAAAAAACTGCTAAGAGGAGATTGTTTCCGCGATAGCTTTGACCTCCAGTGATTGATGGTCCTCGAATAATTAATAGTGTATATCGACTCGATGCGGGGCCGCCCCGTGAGCTACGAGACCAAGCTGCGATGTTACTGTGTCATCCTCCCATTATTGTTTATTGATTCAGTGTTTTATAACGATGTCATTAATTATTATCTACACTTGTTTGCAGCAGTTTTAAGAAAAAGTCAACACGTGTTTTTTTGCTATCACTGAATAAATGGATAACATTGTTTACTTAGTTAAATTGTAAATAAAAAGGTGTGGTGTGCATGCCTAATTGCCCAAAGTCAAAATATTTAAGGCAAGACAATCCGCCGGCGACTGAGACATCTGGTGACGAAATGGCGTATTCTCTTTCAAATAAATAAACAAAATATGGGTTGCAAAAGCATCTTAGGTAATAACCGTAAAACGCAAACAATCGGCACTCATTTACGAGAACAAGGATCCGTGACTGTGCCGACACCTGCGCCGCAGCCGCACGCAGTCGCCTGCGCCATACTTTACTGCCAGCCGGAACAACAATGCCACAAGAGGCAATAACTATTGTGCTGCTTAGAACACGTGCTAAACTAGACACAGTTCCCGAGGCTGGCCGCCACCTGATTTAAATTACTTTATAAGGCATTTCCCAAAACGTGACAACGAAGAACAGACTGGGGGACGCCGCAGTCCCAGGTTCACACGCCTCGCACAAACCTTACCACATCTGGTACTCACAATCCACTACAGACAGACAAAACAATAAAACTGTGCCTTGCGATAGTAACGGTACTGTGGTCCTTTTTATCCCGGCTAGGTCTGGAATTTAATCAGTTCAGCAATTAATATACTGGTCCGTAGGAAGTCATTTCATAATGATACGGTTATAACCCTTTTGGTATTGGACGGAATTCACCTTGGAGCACAGGTGGCCGCGCCGCGGCGGCGGCGGCGGCGGGGCGGCGCGAGATACTGCCGCGATTACACACGATTATAGAAATAATGTCTGTAACGCCCCGACCAAAGGGTTAGCTGTTGCCGGGAAATTGATTTAAATTATGCTTTATTAATAACATTAATTTATACAAAAGACCGAAAAGTTTTTTTGGGAAGGGCACGTGTTTACTATCGGATGTTGGAGCGGCACAAAAAGTTATTAATTAAATGTGGTTTATTGATTTTGTAACTTTATAATTAAAGACAAAACGATGCATTCATATAACATTAATTTGATTTCAATATTTGTTCACGACTAATGATTTAGATTATTGGGTTATATGGTTGAAATGGAAGAAATGGAAGAAATTGTATTCTCTGTTATTTATTTTCAGTAAATTTTCAGTTTCAGTACCTACATTATATATATATATATGACGGGGAACGGGTAGAATAGAGCACGGCTCCAAATGACAATCAGATACTTGTGGGCGTTTCTAGTGGGAGATCAAGCAATGAGTGAACACATATTCGATCCATTCACAGTTTATAATCACTTTTGCTAGTCTTTGGTTACAGTAACGTATAGCTCCGATTTAACACTGGTTATCATAGCATGACACAATGGATGTTACTTATCTCAATTAGGAAACGTGGCGAGTTCAGTGCAGAGCTGGCCCAAGTTGTCACTTCGATGAGATCCCAACGAAAAGTGCGCTGCCGGGCATCTTGTCCCGCCATGTTCATTCACCAAAACCCGCGCTTTCATAACACGAGGTTCTATTCACCAAAGCCTCTGATTGGTCAAGCCTTACACGTGTACCAATCGTACCACACAATAATGTTGCCAGCTCCGCAAAGACCACGCCCTAGCCTAGACTAGACTAGACGTTTCCCAATGAATTTGAACGCAAACACAAACGAACATCGAACTATAACATTCGTTACGAACTTCACAATTTCTGAACGAACAACGGTCTACATGAGTCTATGCCATTTGCGTGACATTTCGGAACGCAATCTTGTTGTTTATTTGTCCGACTCCACCACTCTCCGACACGGCCATTCTGACATATCACGCGTCCACGCGTGAGGAGGTACCTGAGGACAATAGATTTCCGGAGAGTAAACTGTCACTGGGTAGATTGGTCGAATCATACGATTAGTCATACGTACTGTTTAGGTTTTTATGACATAATATGTGGAGACCAAAGTTGAGACCGTGATATGTCACTCGGCCAACCTGACCAAAGGGATACGTGTGGGCAACTAGCTCTGATACCCGATAGCAATATTACATCCATCAATTATTTAGAAACCAAATTATAGTCAGTCATAAAATAAGAATCATTTTAACTAGAACTGAACAGATCCAAACCAAAACAAAATTAATCCTTGCATCTCATTTCTATGTGAACAGCTGATCTTAACACCATAACCTCTATCCGGTTACACCAACAGTGACCTCCATCCGGTCATCCACCCACCAAGGACCTCTATCCGGTCATGGTCGTGTCACCTCCATCCGGTAACAGCATCAGATCACCACACCTCAACAGCAACCGCACGCCACCGTCAATCAAGGTGGCCGCACTGCAACGGGAAGATCAGGTCCCGAATGGTCCGACCCTTTTACGCCTACGTCTACAGTTGCTGCGGGCTATTGGCATCACTCACATCCATCATACTCAGCTAATGAAAATTAAGTATCAAACTTTAATGATCATAAAACTTATTAGGTTCTGTTCAATTCAGTTCATTTTCAATCAAAGTTGCATCACTCTCTATAAAATTTATCTTCTAAGTATTCACAGACGAAAATATCTGAAGGTTTTCAACGAATCTTTTCTCATTTTCATTATCGGTTTGGTTTATCTCTGTACAGATCAACTCAATTACATTTACATCACACATATTGCCACGCTTAGTCAAACACACAAGGTGTAGCACAATACGTAGTCGCCTCTCTCGCGCGACTCACAAGACTCCCTGTGCCTCAATCGAGCACAACCCTAATGGCAACGCCTCCATCCAGCGATCTATCTGCAGTGCCTCCATCGAGCACAAAGTACGCTTTCGCCTATATCGAGCTAGAGCATACTATCATCGCAACATACATACTCAGCACCTCCCTCGAATGCTATGCAAGCTGAGCAATATGTCGACAAGGCCCAGCGACCTCTTCAGTTTTCAGGATCATCAGACTCAACATCAGAAATAACCACGCAACCTTCAGGCATTTTTCGCAAGCGATCATGAGAACGATAAAGTTGCTATACAATACAAGTTTCCAATGATACTAAAGTTAAATTAGGTCACGATCACTTTTACCACTGCACATGCGGCCTGCACAAAGCAACCACGTACCAACGGTAACCATCTCAGCCGCGTAAGTACTACCCCTCGCAAAGGGCACTGCTACACGCAGCCAACGTGTACCATTTACAAGCTCCGGCGTTACCAAGTACAGCCACACAACAGTGTAAATAAAAGAGAACCACATTATCATTATCGTCACATTATAACACAGAGACACGATTAAAGTCAAAACTTATAGTGCATTTAGTTAAAATATTTACAGTCACAATCACAACTGCACGGAGTATCAAATACCATCAAACCAAAGATAATTAGCTCTCCCATTGATTTAACTATCACATGGTTACAACAACACAACAGTAATTCAGATAGCAAGCAAGTGTCACATTCATGGCCTATGAGCTGCAATAGCTCCCCAACATTGTATAACGCATTCTCTCCAAGGATCGCAATCACAAGTCGCAACAGTGCATCCCCTCCAAGGATCACTTCACAGAGTCCACCATGACTCTAGTCTTCAAGAAGACCCGGCCTCCGCCAGAACCATGCGCCCATCGCGTACCCACGGATTACTCTCCGCGAGCAAATACCGACTTCCAACGAGCTACGACTACGCCATGGTCCCTGGTATAGTCGACCAACCGAACTGTGCACACATTACTCTATCGTCATCGTCACAGCATCAACCAACATGCTCTTCGCTTGAATCATTTTCATTATCTGAAACCTCAAACGGTATTTGATCCTCTGGCATTCTACGCAACCTATCGTGTGCGTATTTGTAAGTACGCTCACAGCTCAATGATTTCAGGACATCACGGTCACCATCCAAAACCATTATAACTCTCAATGGACCTTTGAACTTGGGGTCCAACTTAGTTTGGTTCCGCAAAACAAAATCAATCATTCTCAATGAAAACAAAGTCACCGATGGAAAACTTATTCAGCCATGCCTACAAGTGTCATTCAATTGATATGCGATTACCCTTCAATTATTTCCTTCATCAACAAATACTCTGAACCCGAGTTATCATGAAAAACAATACCGCTCACCAAATCATTCAACTCCTCCGATGGGGTTCGACTACGGGTCAAAAACGGCACGTCTGAGACAGAACAGCTCATGGCGACGTCTCACAGGATCACTACAATCGAGATTCTGCTGCATGTCGCGGCTGGTGGCCGGCTGCTTCTTCCCGATCTTCATCGTAAGTTCACGATATCTGGTCACTGCATTCCCAGTTCTATTATGGTGCAAGCAGCTGTCTGAAACACAGAAAAAAAAGGCAATACCTATCCACTTGTTTTGTCTCACTATGAATTGGTAATAAGATAGTTGATAGCAATTGTGTTCAGTAGTAAGGTAGGTAGACTGCGTAATCCGTTGCTTTGTATCTCTGAGGCAGCCTCTTGTGTGTGAGATTCCCGATCCGGTACGTTTTAATTTCATAGGTTTTGATTTTTATTAAAAAGTAATAAGGCCACAAATCGCGGGCCATTTTTACAACTACACACAGTTAAAGGGGCTTTTAACTAAGGACAACGATTCCACAACAATCGAGGCAAACAAAACGCGTTTCTGCGCGTAGGGAGAAGTCTCACAAACGTAAAGTAATACTCTGGCCTAGTACGATATGTTTTGCATCATAATCAGTGCAAGAAACGTGTAAAAATAACGAGTAATGCGTAAGAATGGAACAATATACTCGCCTGTTATTGTTTGTTCCAAAATCCATTTGATTTAATTGAAGTTTCATCGGAAATCCATACTGAGTTGGAATCTCCATCTATTTTTCACTCACAGTTGATGATGTCATCGGCTTTCGACGTGATGGTGAAATCGTTCTTGTTTCAACTGTTGCCTGGTATTTTGGTTACATCGTCGTGGGGTTTTTGCATTATACTCCTTCATTGTGAGGGTAGTTGCATCATTGTTTTCAATCAGTCACTTATTTCCTCATTAGAAATTCCTCGAATTCTTTACACGTGATGTCAGGGTACAACAGCCAGATGCACTTTACAACGCCTCACCCAAGATAACATTGATTTGTCCGACTTTTACAGGGTTATTGATGGTGCACAAATTTGCAGTCGCGCATCATGACTAACATGAATTATCTTCACTCGATGTCATTGATCTTAGGTATGGGTAACAATTTCGATCGTTGCGCGAACCCGTTGCATTAGCGCTTTTATGAGGGCGCGTAATCACAATTTAAATTTCAAACAGTTATGACCATTGTTTATTGAAGTAATTTTCACTTTTTAACATCTCAATGCTTGATCGAATCCCAGTTCTGATGACGGGGAACGGGTAGAATAGAGCACGGCTCCAAATGACAATCAGATACTTGTGGGCGTTTCTAGTGGGAGATCAAGCAATGAGTGAACACATATTCGATCCATTCACAGTTTATAATCACTTTTGCTAGTCTTTGGTTACAGTAACGTATAGCTCCGATTTAACACTGGTTATCATAGCATGACACAATGGATGTTACTTATCTCAATTAGGAAACGTGGCGAGTTCAGTGCAGAGCTGGCCCAAGTTGTCACTTCGATGAGATCCCAACGAAAAGTGCGCTGCCGGGCATCTTGTCCCGCCATGTTCATTCACCAAAACCCGCGCTTTCATAACACGAGGTTCTATTCACCAAAGCCTCTGATTGGTCAAGCCTTACACGTGTACCAATCGTACCACACAATAATGTTGCCAGCTCCGCAAAGACCACGCCCTAGCCTAGACTAGACTAGACGTTTCCCAATGAATTTGAACGCAAACACAAACGAACATCGAACTATAACATTCGTTACGAACTTCACAATTTCTGAACGAACAACGGTCTACATGAGTCTATGACATTTGCGTGACATTTCGGAACGCAATCTTGTTGTTTATTTGTCCGACTCCACCACTCTCCGACATATATATATATAAATAATAGAAGTGTCGTGTCGGGTTTGGGTTAGGTTTGAACACGAATGAAACACCCTTCGATCAAAACACCATATAAAGTTCTGTACAAGAGAGAAGAGTGTGATTTAACAAAAGCATACCTATTAAATATTTTACATTTCCGACCTAACTCTATAATCACACTAATATTATAATCGTGATCATGTATAAAACCCAATGTCAACTACATTAAACTCTACATAAGTCTCAATTGATGACTAACATTTAATCCATGTCTTTCATTAAAACGTCGTAAAACTCAGTTTAAAGTTGCGTCTTCAAAGCTACATAATATTGCCTCTATTGCTTATGTACAGGGTGTAACAGAAAGGGGTGTACAAGCCGAAAGAAGGTTGTTAGGTTGTTAGGGACATCATTCTGAACAACTTTCACTATGGGACCGACTAGATCAGAGAGAGCAACTTTATTTTTCACTCCACCATACAGATCAGCTGAGCGCTCTGATAGGCCCGAAAAGTACTGAGTTAATAAAAATAAAGTCAAGCCCTAATCAAGTCAGTCCCACAGTGAAAGTTGTTCAGAATGACGTCCCTAACAGCCCTCTTTCAGCTTGTACACCCCTTTCTGGTACACCATGTATAACTGTTGCGTGCAATTAATAAATTACGCAACAACATTACAACGACGTTTCCGCTAATACAATTCGTAAGTACCTATCTAATCTAAAATAATAATGTTTATGAGTTCCCTAATAGCTCCAAAAAACTTCATTTTCGATTACAATATTTCGACGGTCAATTACTGACCCAGCAGGCGTTATCCCGATTGTGGTGGTTCAACAGATGGTTATTTTTTATTATTTTGGGTACTATACTAAGCCCCGCGCCCCGGCTGCCGAGGACCGAACCGAGTGAGGCCAGGCGAGGCCAGGCGAGGACGGGCGAGGACGGGCGAGGGCGGCGGCGGAGACGATCAGTGCAGGGGTGGGTCCTCTAACCATATAATAACACGTTTGTGCGAGGTGCGCACGCTGGCACGCACAATTGGCTCAAACGAGTGTTTGCTTTGATGTGCCGCCGCCGGTCACGGCACTTATCCACGTGCGGTCGCCTTCTCAACCCGTTCTCATGTTAAGGTCATTACGAAGAGGCTACTCGTTTTACGGTTGTTGCTGCAACAAAAAAACATACTTATGCTCTGCGGTGATTTTAGAGGCATCTGGATAAAAGGACACCCGGCAAATTCCACTCGATTACGTTTCCGAGATTGTTGAGCTACCTGTCTCACTAACTTGAATTATTGTCCGCGCAGCTAATCACAGTCATCTCTCAAATTCAATCAAAAGTGCACAGTGCGCAGTGTACTGCTAAAAGCTTCGATATCGCTCGAGCTTCAACTAATTGGTGTCATTATAGTTTAATCCGCTCGTGCATGTGACAATTGAACGAGTCACCCACTAACTATGTGTGCCATCTATTTGTTATGAAGTGTACAGTTATATCGCACAAATGCCAACTGCCAAGGGCTACATCGATCAATCCGGTGTTGTCGCAAGTGATTTTGGATCGACATCTACACTCGAAAGTTGAGTAGCGACGTCGTGTTCGTGATGCCGAACTTAGCCTCCTTTGTGTCGATGCCCGTCGCGGTACACATCGTCCGTTGTGAAAATGCGACGTCCAGTCAATCTCGATAATCTCGGCGACATCGCATAAATAAAATATTAATCTTCGAATCGTGACTAACGTTTCGGATCTGTCGTTTACTTGAGTGGAGGTTGAAAGTCCAGGTTGATAGTTGATAGTGGCCCAATAACTTGCGAGGTGACGGACGCTTTCAAATGTCGCAGCGGTCGAGTTGCGGCAAAGTGGCGCCATCACGTCGTCGTACATGCTGTTTTCTACATGGCGTAAATAAAACAAATATATAGTATTAATCCTAAATAATTCCCAAATTACTCTAATTATGAGTAAATGACGATATAATTCCAAAACGAAACCGAAATTTATACAGATGGGACGGCGGCATGGGTAACAGAAATAAGATCTTTAAAGTTATTTAGTTTAGTGCACTATGCCCATCACGAGACTTTTAGTCTCTCTTTATTGTGTACATTTAAGCAATATTTTTCATTGCTAATGCCCAATTCCTTTGGGCCTGTTAAAAGTAAAGCGATACACTGAATAGACCAAGTGCCCTAATTTTTGTTGAATACTGAGTTTACTTGTAGTGGAGTAAGGCTCAATCTTACTCGTATCCGGGTGAAGCCTTTGCCCCTTGGTGGGCTAATTAATGGGCTACATTTACTTCACTTTACTGAAATTACTATAATAATACGATCAAACTAAAATAACAATAACATCGCTACACGCCTTTTCTCATAAGAGGTGGCAGAGGCAATCGTGCCCACTGATAGACAGTTTTTTTTTCTTTATTCCATATTGCGTGACAGGGGGCTATTAGCCTATAACATACACGATTTAAACAAAGCGCAATATAAGTTTGTTAATTGTTAATACTTTTACCAAAAATATGTAGTAAAACTGATTACTTGAGCAATTCAAAAACCATGTAAATATTACCCTATGCAAAAAGGGATACTACCAATAAAAGACTGTATCAACGACAAAAGTGCATGGGGATAAATCTAACTCAACACTGAACTCGCTGCTAACATTATTTTTATTCCTACATTATGTATGCATGCATTTCGTTTTCTGTAATAATTAAGCTTCTTTGCCCTTCTCCTCCCACAGTGGTCCAACGTAGAGAAGAGGCAAAAAATGACGTGTTCTAAGTTATATTTGTAAATATCTACAGAAAATAAATAATTTTGAATTTTGAAATACATAACAATCTGTGCTAAAACGTCTACACTACAAGAAAAACTAAATCTAACTGAGTATGACCGTAAAATATACCGAATGTTTCGTTATAATCAACGTCATTTTCAAACTCTAACCACCCTGTGGCTTACTGTGGTGATTGTGCAATCAATGCATTATAGCAGCTCATAACTTATGATTGGGTGTCGATGGCAGGTGTTACAGAACCACTGCGCCTCGTTCTAATAAATACACATTATGTTTTGCGGCCTATTCCCAAACGATTCATTCTGAAGTTCGGTTGGTATATGGAAGAACAGAAAGACAACTCAAGAATAAAACTAAGAAAAATAGTAAAACTATTTTTCTATATTGATCTTGATCCTCGATCTCTTATAGGCTCCTGAACAGTAGGAATACGACCTCTGCAGACCTTTGAAGAAAATTTCTATGCGGATTATTACTTTGGGAGTACAGTACTGTACATAAATTGACAAGGCTAAATTAGAATTGGTCTATCTATACCACAATTACATTTGCATTACACGTATTATTGATTTATTTATTTTTCGTCTCCCGAACGTTCGGAGTAAGGCTTCCGTGCGCATTTACTTTGGGAGAACTGTAACGTCTTCCAACGATCGAGTGACGTTTATAGGGAGGCGCCAGCTCTACGCAACTTAATGCAACGAACCTGTCATCAACACCAACCTACCTTTCACTCCTCATTGGTCTACTTTATATCATGCTAGGTTACTTATTTTTACCCGACTACCAGCGAAACCGAGGGGAGGGTTATGTGTTATTGGCCTGTACTTACCTATGTATGTATGTTTTTACAGGCTAACTGTGAAGTATTTCAAAGGGTTGTTAGGGACATCATTCTGAGCAAGTTTCACTATGAAACCGATTTGATCAGAGCAACTTTATTCGACAAAGACATAATACAATATCAGTCAAAAAATGTTGGTGCCTCAAGTTGGCTTGGCAGTTGGCACCTACTCAAATTCTTGCGTCAGATTCTAACTTCTTGGATGTAATGGGATTGCACCACGAGCCCTTTGCCCTAACCGAAATCCCATGAATGATCTACTTAGCACCTTGATCGATCGTTCCGCCGACGCATAGTTTACACCGCTAATGAAACATAATAACTGTTGATACGTATCGCACCGCGCACTAAACCGAATTAATCTTGGACCCGCACCGTTCAGATCGAACTATCGAGTGATTTATATTCACCTGCACTCATTACGTACGTAAAGTGTAATTGTAGGCTTATTTGGAAACAGTTGAGTCTAATCGGCTGTCGGGTTTTATATAAAATCATAGCAAAATAGCAAAAGCAATTGCGAGTAGTAAATAAAGTGGCCCTGATAGTATAATTTCATATTGATGTGATGACTCGAGGAGAAGACTCATGTTCTACTATCATCAAAATTATTCTCACACTCATACTCATTTGATCATTGTGAATGTTAAACGTTCATACATATTTATATCGCACGGCTCGCCTCCACAGAGTCACGGCATTGCACAAGAGGTATTAATCGTTGCCAGATCAATACAAGGAGTTGCGGTAAGCATGAGCATGATTAAAAGCTCACCCATTGTTTTAGGCGGTTGATATTGCTCCATACGTTATAGAATACGTCTCTAACTGGGCTAGCGAGATAATGATAGATAATAAGGCACAATGAAGCACGAGCCGAGGCGCACCGGTTCGTTAGTGTAACTGTTGAGTCACGGCCGCGAGATCACCTGAGCCTGACAGGGTGCTGTCTGGTCCGGCCGCCGGAGCCCCACGCAACAAGCACAGCCCGAGTCCGTCAGCCGCCGCCGCCGCCCGCCCGCGGCCGACAAGCGACAGAGATGAGGAGATGAGAACCTCCAAAATACTTATTAGAAATCCACTCAGCTTTTTTGCCGGTGCTTTACTGCAAAAAACAACGAGTTACAACTTTTTTCATCTAATTGAGGGTCAGGCCACACGTGAACTTCATTACCTCATCAGATTAGATCCTAGCAGTAAAACTTTTTGCTCTACTTAAAGGGAGATAACTAAGTGGAATTATTATGGAAACGTTAGTATCAATAAATCAATATCGTATATCGGTTCTTTACGACATCTAATTTGCTCACTGAATTTCTGCGCATAAAAAAGCTTCGAAAGTTCACACCTTGTTAAACGGCGCAGTGGGTAGCGCATTATATCGGAAAGGTAGCAATTTAGCGCTTACTCGCCAAAACAAAATGAATATCCACAGAAAGATAAAAAACTGAAGAGAGAAACGTGTGTATAATTTAATGATAAATTAGGTAGCATAAGCTTTTTTTGTTAACAGGTAGAATACAATAAGTACAATAAGTTGTGTGCCTTTATGCTTATGAAATGTTACCGAAATACATGTAAAACATTACAAGCCCTTTCCCATACAAATTAGCAGAGGCACAGTTGTGGCCACGTTTGCGTGACGGGGGTAGTCTTTGAAGATATGAAGCTATGACATTACCCTGAGTTTACGATTGTACAATTTTAAAATGTAAGTCGTCACTTAACTAATGTAACAGCGAGAATCTCATAGGATTGTCATTTGTTTCTAATGATAATTATTCAAGAAGATTGTGGAAGATTAAATAGCAGCATTTAATATGCCGGCTGGCGGCTGGCCGACATATTACAACTGACAATAACAGGTAAGTATACGGAAAGAAGGTTTGTATTTCTATACGCTATCTGTATCACTCGTAATCACTCGTTGTGTATTAGAACACCCAACAGCGAGAGAGTGAAGGCAAGACTTTTGCAATCCTTGGAGCCAGAAGGCGTTTGACAGGAGCAGCATGAGTACTCTCGCTTGATACCTCTCATAATAACTGAATTGTGCTTTGGCACAATACCCGAGTACCTACCCGAGCGACCTTCGGCGGCGCACGACCACTCTACGACTTCACACAAAAGCTGCCAACAATAATTAAAGTAATTACTGTTTATAGTAATTAATGACCCACATAAGGTGATATGGTTTGAGTGATCTCGGTGCCTGTGACGAGATAATTGTAGCTCTCTCGGCAATTGCCACACGCCGCGATGCAATCCGTTTTCAATTAATGAGTACTTATTTCAGCACAATACTGTGTTCGGTACCTCGCACTCTGTTGAGAAACAATCTGTTTCAACGCCTTCTATGCATATCTTTTCAACTTTTGACGTCTTTTATTATATTGTGTAAAAGTCACAATATAATTAATGTACCATTGACAGAGTAACCAAATATCTAAGTAACACCGCAACTTGCCTGCAGGTTTACTCTAAACTAAATAACGCTCCCATTGTTTACTCGTTACTGGTGCGTTAATTATCACGGCAGATAGTATAATCCTGTTTTCTGTTCAAAGTGGAGGTGATTGGCGAGGCTTTTAAATGAGACCTTTAAGCAGCGTCAATAAGGCTTAACTGGCTTATCCATTGTAATTCCGTTCGGGTAGCGGCACGCGGCGGCAGATACCCGCTCCAGTCAGCTATCCCAGAACAGCGACACTGCATTAGTGCTCCTACGCACCTCGGGCGGCGTCTTTCACTCGGCCATAAGCGCATTTTACATGCTATCGCGCGTGCATTTCTCTTTTGTGTGCACTAAACGGGAATAAAAGTATGTTCGTCAGAAGCAATAAAGGCATGCGGAGATGATTCATTCTTGTGGTGTTAGAACTATAATATTTGCATGTATACTTAGTTTGTTTAAATCATGCGACATAATATTGAAACTCAATCTACACGTTGCGTATTTCACAAGCATACCTAACTAAGTCTGGATAGGAACTAAAATAATATGCATTGAGGACAACGATAGAAACTAATAAATCTCTGGGCCAGCGGAAAGCTGTTTGTATGTAAACACAAGGAAGGAATTACGTCGGGTGCGTGGGCGCAATTGACTCGTCAGCCACTATCGAGCTTCACTTAGCGCTAACTTGGCGCAGGCATTATCTGCGCAAGCGCCGCCGCCTGAAGATTCACTTAACTTGAGGGCAACAGCCGCGGCGACACAGAGCTGATAGCACCGAGGGCTCTTTACACGTACCACAGAAAATGAGCATGTAACCTATTTTCGATTATCTATATATATAAAAATGAATTGCTGTTCGTTAGTCTCACTAAAACTCGAGAACGGCTGAACGGATTTATCTTATCTAAGTCTTGAAATGTTCGTGGAGGTCTAGGGAAGGTTTAAAAGGCGAGAAAAAAACGAATATTTTCCGGGAAAACCCTAAAAACAGCCCTTTTCTATTTCCCATACAAACGTTTTCTAGAGTCAATCGTTTTCTAGAGTCAATTTGAACTTTATTCAATAAAGTTCATATTAAATTGAGGCAGTACGAAGTCTGCCGGGTCAGCTAGTACATTATAAATATTTATTTCAAAAGTTCCTACGCTCTAATACGATACACTCAAACATAAATGTGTTAGGGTATGGGGATGGTTATTTTGGTGATCAGTGTATTTAAGTAGGGGATGCCTCGTATAACATATTCGGAAATCCTGTCTGAAAAAGTTCCGTGACCAAAGTCACGCACAACATCTTTCCTGAGCATCGAGAAGCTTGTGTAAATGGCAGTTAGGATCCTTGCATGCACTTCGGAAATCGTATCGTACCTGCACTAGCACCAACTAGCACACACCAGCCCTTTGAATCTATTCTGGTCGCGGCGAAGTCCTCCCTATCTTTTATTTACGAGCGTCGCGTCGGTCGCCGCCTCTCCCCGATTATCGCGATTGACGACACGACATCGGCTGAGTACTGTCGACTACGGAGTGGAAGCTGAAGTAAACATTGTAAACGAGGGCTCACTAATAGGACGCCATTGAAAAACTAATAGCCTTATCTGTTTTAATCCATGATGGTTACGAAATTGCTTGTTGTTTACCACCTCACGCCTGAAAGAAACAATTTAGAGGTCACACGCATAGTTAAAAGCCAATCCAATTAATATGGTGCCGACGTATTATTTATTGTAGCGTACAATGCATGGCAACCCGGTGTAACAATTAATTGGAACTCGAATCACCTTCAAGTCCATTCTTCGATAGCGATCGGTCTCCCCCTGCGCGACTGAAATGAAGCAATTAACATCAGCAACCGAAGATTACGGCTCCATGAGAATATTTGTATTTATTTCATATTCAAATGTTCGATTGTTCACTAATGACGGGATCAAAGCTGTAATAACGGGTTACACTTACAAAGTGCATTGAGAACCTACAATATTGCAGCCATTTTGATTTGACGTAAGATTTTTAATCTACAAATGGAATAAAGGGTGCCGCTTAATATTTAACGGTTGACACTAATGCATAATAATGGGGACATTACACTACACCAAACTCAATAATCAAGAAACGGTACCGTGAGACTTTAGTTGAAGTGTAAACCAATATGTTAATGAAATGCCCCATAACACGCAGACGCAGAACTATTTGTAAAAAAGTTATTCTCTATTTTTTAGGCTTACTTCAACATACCGATATTTGCAAAAAACAGTGGTATTATAAATGATATCTTCATCTAATTTCTAAAACACACCATGAACGAATAGCACAGAATCATCTTAAACTCATTAAGCTATATAAATGGATATCTGATAATGAAAATTAATCGTATGTGGGTGAATGAAGAACGATGGGGTGGTCGGGAGCAGTGATGTGACGAGCGTTGCGAATGCATACACACAGGTAAAACTACCCTTCTCGGTTCTTATTTCTATCACGCTACAGCGCATTTTGCTTGTTTACTCTGATAAAATAGTTTGTGGTGAAACAATGCATTATTGCACTATATTGGGAGCTGCACCCCGAGGCGTAAGGTATGAACAGAGGGATGTTTTGGTTGATCCAATTATACATCACAGAAAATATTGGGAAATTTAAATAATCCAAAATAATGCTCTCAAATTCGTACGAATCTTACAAGTATCTGAATCGAATTTTAATTAGACAAACCCTATTATGTACACTTATCAAAAGTTCTGAAGAAAGTTATACGGTTCCGTTTTGTTAGATATATTAATATGGTATGGAAAGTAACCAATCGTTAGCAGGCTATCAAACCTTTAAGTGTACCGAACTCTATTCTGATAATAGAAACGTAAAAATATGTTTACAGCCTAGAGAAACCCAACCAACCCGTAAATTGAACCATAAAATTTAACACTATGGACTAATTTATAGCGGGAGATACTTTATCACCCATGATTCAACGCGGCCGAAGCAAAACAGTCAATTAGTTTCAAAAAGCGTTCTTAATAATCAACTGATGTTGCGCCGGTGCAGTTGATTGTGTGCAAGTAGACAGTGAGTCCAATTCTCAAGGCATTGGAACTCCTAACGAATAATCTGTCAATGTGAGACCCGACAGCACTTGCGGAGCATGATTCTCGCGAATTCGATATACGATATCTATAACTATATCGAGTGATTTCGTATGGGAATCTGTCAATATTGGTCTCGATATCCGTATATCGAAGGCGCGAGAATCGACTCGCTGTGCTTTATTGTCCAATGATAAAATATATTCTTTTTTTTTTCGTAAAACTTCATCAACACGCACTGAGCCAGCGTGATGAAGTATGGCTCAATTTTACTCGTATCGCAAAGCCCTGTGCTCCTCGCTGGGGACATTAATGGTCTACATTTATTGTTTATTATATATTTTTGAAGTTGGACACCTGAAGAACCGGTGGCAGTGGTAAGTTGTGTGTGAGTTGTGGGCCCGGCGCCGGCGCAAGCTTGCTTTGCTTACTCACCGCGCGCACGTGCGCACCCGCTGCCGCCGCCGCCGCCGCCGCCAGTGCAGCCGCGCTAATCGCTCCACCGATAGTGCTTCGATGGCACTTATCGATAAACTTCAATTGAAGTGTCTCTTGGAGATTGGCAGAACAATTGATATGTTAGCAAACACATTTTAAAGGCTTCAGGCTATATAAACTTGGCAAATTTTAGGTGTGTCTACGACACAAAGGCGGCATCGAAGTCCTCTTCTTCTGTGGAGTTGGCAAATGTTTGAGAAGAACGAACTTACCATAGGAATAAAACCACGTCTTGAGTTTCGATCAGATCAGCTAGTTGATCCGTGTAGTTGCTCGGAATGGAATAAGCGCATTTAATGACAATATGAAGCTCGAAGGTAGTTCTCAATCTCTGTAATATTGACTACTTGGCCATATGTATATTCATCAGACAGACAAACAAGTATAAAGCCCAGTTTTTAGATTTTCTGTAGTCAGTTAGCCGTAGCAAGCTTAGCCTACAATACAACAACATGCTACGGCGAAACCATTCTGCATACAATAGACATCAACGCGCGCGCAAACATTTTCTGCAGCAGTTAACATCTCGACAAACAACACACTCTTAGCGCTTATTAATTCTGAATCTGATTCCCTATCGATAGTCCCATCTCAGGTCCCTATTCGCTGCAGGCCTAGAGCGGGCGTCTCGTGCTCGTAAATATCAGACATTTAACACACAGTGGTCTCGCCGGCCGCTGATATAAATAGATAGTCGCGTTGCGCGATACGGACGACGTGTTTACAGGCCGTATCTGTCGATAGCCGATCCAATTGCAACAACTAGCGTCATTCAATTAACTAATCGTCTCGGATCCGACTGCAGCGCGGACAAATCGCTTGTGATTCAGACTGACGAGTATTTGGGTTGCAATTTTAGTAATTTTGCCGGCTCGGATTATGCTAATTTGCATTCGTAGTTTCTACAGATAATAATACGAGTTAATTTATTTGCGGATATTGGACTTCTTACTCATGATTAAATTGTTACAAGTAGATACAAATACTTAGTTATTTGATATGATTGCACACTAACAAATTGCCATGTTTAGTTGAATTTCAAGTGGGTACTCCATACTAAGATTTTGTGATGTCGCTTAATTGTATAGTAACAAGCAAGAAGAACAGTTAACTGAATTCAACATCTGCTGTTAGTTTGCTGTCTCTTGTCTCTAGTAAGAATAATGACGTAACATTTTGAATGTATTGCGTGCAAGAAACAATTGTAAGTAAGCAATACTAAAAGATAGACTAAAACGGCTAAGTTACAGGAGTAAAGCGCAGCGATAAATATTGTACACATCCAATATAATCATTTATTAATGTTTAATTTACATACAACTCAAATGTATAACGTAATTAAATTACCCTGAGATGCTCGCTAGAGCATGGTAGTTTATTCTGTTTATTTATTTTATTATTCTGAATTAATACAAAGCGAATGTTCTGCCATATCAAATCTGGATAGATTAATTTTATCTAAGTATTTAATACTGGCTGAAATAGGACTCTATGTGCCTATTCCACCCCGTAAGAGAAAATGTGTGACGATAAACGTGGGAGCAAATTCTCCTCCTGCCACCTAGTATGAAAAAGAGTGTGTTTATTTGTTTGTTTTTTTTTTTTTTTTTATATTTAATTGTTGGAACGCTGAAATCTCTACACTTCCAGATTCGTTGCCTCGGTGTGCGGCAGTCGCGATTCGATCGCTCGGCGCCGGCCGCCAATTGTCCCGCGACCACGGCGGCGCGCCCCGGACCCGCGACCTGGGTGCCGATTCTTACACACTTCCAAGCCACTGTCTACCACTTGTTGCGATGAGATTGACTTCTAATTATTTACAACTTTGGACGAGATAGAGAGACGTAGTTGCAAGAGATATCAGTTAGGGAACTGTCTCTTGCAACTATACGCTGCTGATTCTACTACATACACTAAAGTCCAGAAGGTCAGACCTGAAAAATATGTTTGTGATGAGCTTACGACTCCTCATAAGATTTTGCCTTCATAGCAGTTGTAACTTGATACATTTTCCTATCGAAATTCTCTTACTACATACATATTTTAATGTACTATACTAAATAATGATTGCAAATTGATATAAAAAAACATCGATTTTTTTAACAGTTTACTAAAGACACATTTTGTGCAGTGAGTTGATAGACAGCGACAGGCAAGCAATATGGAAGTGTAGATATTACAAATAGTAGAATCGACACCTCGACCGTCCACTACGACTTGCCCTCAACCTGTGTCTAATAACTGGAAACCGAGATACGGCGCCGGCGCCGCTTACATATAACTATAGGTCTCAGGTATAGGCGGTATTTGTTTACTTTCATATACTTCGATTGTCTATGGTTTCTGTTAATAACTGTAGATTGTTTTTTTTTTTAATTAAACGTGCACAGCACATTAGTATATTGTGCACGTGTAGAAATACCAACCCAGCTAGAGATTTTTAGTAAACAAAAATTCTTTTTTTTTTCGACTGCGAGTGACTTATACGTGTGTTTTTACTATACACACGTGAAAAAATAATATATTGGTACATGTTCAGAACAAAGTGCCAATTTAATGGCCTCCTCAGTGAGGATTCTTCATAAATCATCATCCATCACGTACCGTGCTAACAATATTAAATAAGACTGTTTCCTGAACAGCGCAGCCGGTTTAGATGAGCTTTATGAAAAATTTACACACGTTGGACCAGTTTCTAGTTCCTAGATCTGTGTCTGCGCGGCTAATGACTGGCTGCGGATTATTAAAAGACTCACGCGCCGCCGCCGCAGGCGCCACCGCCCGCGCCTCGACCGGCCACTTGTTCCATTGTTTGCAACTCGCTCAAAATTGCGGAAACACTGCCACTCTAGTAGAAGCCAGTTTATACAGCTGATAACTCGTTAATTTGTATTATGAACATGCCCATTGGGTTCGGAAAGGCCTAGAACTGTGACAGCGACAACTGACACTGATTGGCACTTTAGTCTACCGAATCTTTCATAATGCAATTACAACTAACGATTCGCTGAGTGTAACGAGAATTCTGACACAAAATCGATATCAACGGTAGTGCGTATTTCGTAAATTCTATTGTAAGGTGGCCACGGCCAGGTTGATCGATGATGTGAGCGGAGCGGTGCGCAGGCGCTTGTCAATTAGGTTAGCAGAGTTCAGGGCCCGGCTCCGGAGCCGATGTTCACTCTTATCTGCACTACTATCTGGACGTTTGCGCAACAAACTTTACTATTAATGACAGAGGGTTCCGTATGTATCCATGTGAAACACAGAAATTTTATTCGTTTAACGACAGTTTTTATTCAGGGGTTTAGAGACTCATCATAGATACTACAACGCCTTTCAATTGGAGCTATATCCATCGATTAGTTAATAGAACAGTGAAATGCTTCAACTGTTCCGGCTACGTCGATGTATCCCAGCATCCTTGTGCAAAAAATAAGTCCCCTGCCAAATACAAAACTTGTCGTAAAATAAAATAATGACGAAGTTCATTCATCCTTCACGGTCCCTTTATTCAGATCAATGATTTTTTATTTTCGTTTCAACTTGAATAGAAACATTTTGTCTCACTCAGTTTGGTTGGAGACTATTCAAGAACGACAAAGATAACTGTCGGGGTCGGGGATTGCGGAAAGTTGTTAGAGACTTGCTATAATCGTGACAAGTGGAGCGATGAAGAAGAATTCGTTTGTGTGATTCCGAGAAGACGTCATGTAATTTTTATACATAATGTATTACCTACTTTATACTTTATACATAATGTATTACCTACTTTATACTTTATACATAATGTATTACCTACTTTATACTTTATACATAATGTATTACCTACTTTATACTTTATACATAATGTATTACCTACTTTATACTTTATACATAATGTATTACCTACTTTAAACAGCTTTGTCTCGCACAAATAGTTGCAACTAATCTAAGCTAAATTTTTTTTTCGAGCCGGGTCTCGGAAGTGAGATCTCTTTTTAGAGATAAGCTCGCCTTTCACACTATTTTTATTTACTTTTGTTTTATTTCAACTAATTGTGTGCAATAAAGAAATTATGAAATTATGAAGTGTTGGTGCGCCTTGCTGAGTTGTAGAAGTATGAATTTCAGACGAAATAAATTCATGAATTCCTGCATACTCCTTTGCGATAATTTAAGAATAACTATCACCAGAAAGGAGGATGCAAACAGACAGCCCCAACTAAAATGTACCTGTGGATGATGCTGTAGGCTCCACAAATAAAAAAAATTTTATTTTTGTAATCTATGTATTTTGAGTTGTTTTTCGTCCCAAATAAAAAATTAAAAAATAAATAAAAACTCTGTGATCAATCACCATAGAAAATTAGGTGTAAATAGTTCTATACCCTATTCAATATATAAGCCCCGCAGAATGGTAATGCGCCTGACATTTCAATACATTTGATAGATTTTGATAAAATATAGCTCTTAATCCTATACACGTAATGCTCATGACACTTGTCAGATCTTTGACGTTACGCGCATTACTATTCTGCGGGGCTAATAACAGCAAACTTGACAGCTAACCTAAAACTTCATATAGTCCACTTTTTAAAAACTAGGGATGTTACCAAAACCATCGGAAAGAATCGAAATTGTTTGTTCAGTTGAACTAACAGAAGAATTGTCATCGCCATCTATTAGCACTTAAAGATATTATTATTTCATTTTCAACCATATTTAAGGTAACTGAAGAATCAAGAACAAAATGTTAGACAACTTTCCGATTCACAAATGTTAAAGGGTGTATTGGTTATTTTGATTAATTGATTTTTATGAGACTAACAGGCTAAGATTGACATCTGTCAGGTTGGCTGTTATATAAGGGATAGGGTATAACACGAACACAGGTTGTAAGTTGATGCAACGTCGCTGTTCTTTCATGCAACCTAATCTCCTTAGAACGCATGAAAAATACATTTGCACAAACACAATATTGCCATAATCCCATCGGTGCGAGATGCTGCGCCTGCGTCTTGAGACAGCTGCGTCTGAAATTGCCGCATTCTTCTCCACAACAATACGAGTGCAGCAGGTTGTTGCCGGCGAGGGACCGTCTCACTTTCAAAGAAATTTGCGATCACCTGGCCGGGTACATGACACAGGCTCCAGCCGTTTGGTTTGTGAAAAAAATCATAAGCGAAACGGCGTTATGTTGTGCCGATGTTTAAACAGATTTTGGAATCAAATTGCCTTCAACAGCTCCAAGCAGACTGAGCAAAAAAGGGCAATCAGCGGAACTAAATTATGTAGTTCCAAAACCTTCAGGATTGTGTAGCGTATATAGGCATTTATATCACTGGATTTAAAAATAGCTAAAACAGATTTACAGAGCAGGTAGAAAATAACGATCTAGCCAAACTAACTATTCAATGAATGATTAGTAACGAATTTATCGGCTCTCCATAGAGCACATTGCTTGCACAAGGCGCGGAGAGTCGGGCGTGGTCTACGGTGAAGACAGCTGTGCGGCCCCCTTTACCTGGCCTATGTGGATATATACTGAGCACGTGTTGTATGTACGATGCCGTCACTTCTTGAGTAAATACAGCGCGGCTCAAGCCCTCACATCCGGAATCCGAGAATAGGGAGTTAGGGAGACGGTGGACCGGTGGTAACTTGTACCTACTTGACTAGTTATTTGTATTTACACTTATCTATGCATATCTACCTTTTTGGAATGGAATTGCGAATATCCGGAACAAAACTGACTGACAGCTAGGAACTATGCCAGGGATGCTCACACGGTCGATCGCGAAAGGTTTTCGAGTCGATCGCCAGCGATATACAGCCCTTCGCGGCAAACGTTATTGCTTTCTCATTACATAACCCGATAGGCATGTGAAATATCCGGGGCGGCCACCGCCGCCCTATGCGTCCCTACTAGGCAGGTACTAGACTCAACTTACTAGCTATGTCCGGGGCGGCTAACGCCATTATAGATAAGTAGGTAGCCAATACTATAATACGAGGAATATTTGTGTGCAACGATATATGTTTTGTGTTCTGGATAATTGAAACAAAAAGTAAACTTTAGAAAAAACCGACTTCCACAAACCCTATTTGATTAGATTGAGTTTAATACAAACTGTAACCCCTTATCCCCCACCCTTGGGGAATTAATTTTGTCAAATCCCATCTCAGTGCTACCCCACGCTACTAAGGAACCTCTGTACAAAGTTTCATGGCTCTAGGTCCACCGGTTTAGGCTATGCGTTGCCTGCCCGTCAGCCACGCATTGTATTTGTACCTAGTATTGAGCAGATCTGGTGGCCATATGTGGTCTTCATCAGCAGTTCCGCATCACAATATTATGCTTACCATGTGCATTTGCACGAGTTATTATGAAAAACACAAAAATCACTATAGGTCTGCCTATAATATTTGAAGAGTTCTCTCGATTTCTCCAGGATCCCATCATCAGATCCTGACCTGGTGTCAATGGGACCACCCTTGAGGTATTACCTATACGCTGAAAAAAGATTTGTTCAAATCGGTTCATAATTGGCGGAGATATCGCGTAACAAACATAGAAAAAAAAAAAAAACATACGGGTCGAATTGAGAACCTCCTCCTTTTTTTGAAGTCGGTTGAAAATGGCGCTGTAGTTTTCGATGAAATTTGCAATATAGGGGTTTTTGGGGGTAAAAAATCGATCGAGCTAGATCTCATAACTGACAAAATCGCGTATTTCCAAGTTTTCATGCTTTTCTCATTGTCGCGCAATAGAATTGGCAATTTCACTATAGTACAATGAAAATAAGGCATAAATTCCAATGACAATCAAAAAGTAAGTTAACTCATTGTGACCTCCTGATCACGTGAAATTTTTTGGCACGCCTTCGGAAAATTTACACAAAAAGGTTTCGTTCAAATAAGGTCGAATCTAAGTTCATCATCTCCTATTCAACCTTCTTGCTTGCTAAGCACAGGAACTTTGTTTTCCTCGTGAGTGTTAGGCACACACTACATGTAGGCTGAAAGATTGAATATCTGAGCCTAAAACTCACGAGGAAAACCAAATGCCTGTTTGCTTCTCGTTTGCAGCTGTTCAAAAACAGAGCAGCATATTATAATCGATGTTAATGCAGTATGATGATATGAATATAATGTTTTATTGTGTTTGTACCACCAACCGCCGAGCAAAGCTCGGTAACCAGATATTTCACTTTAAAAGTGCATTAAAACCTCATAAATAAAAAGTTCTTAGTACCTACTGAGTAGGTTCAACTCATAATTATAATAAAGTCGATCTCTTACTTACAAAATAGTTTGTGGTAGATCGCACATACTATAAGTGTGAGCACCCCTGCGGTATGCCCATGTTTACCCTACATATAATAAATAATTTCATAGCTTTCCTAAAACCTGAAAAAGCGCTGAAAATAAGTTACCAAAGTAAGAAATATCTACATGTTCAGAATTAATCGACTGAAATGAGAATTTCTTCTATGTAGTTCAGAAATAAAATTTTCAATGATTATGATAACAGAAAATCCGACAATTGATATCTTTAATTCCGGCGGCGGCAGCTTCGGCAGTTTGGATGGTAAGTTCGGTTAATATGCAAATCATTCAAGAGAACATAATCGGTAGTTAAAAGTAACAGACGCATTAATTCTATGGGAAACAAGAAGTATTGCCGTCACGCACCCGATATAAATCATAGCAACGACTAACATCGAAGCGAAATTACAATAAAAGTATCTAGTGCATATTAATATCGAATTAATTATAAACCAGTTCCCGACCCAATTGTTTGATTTGTATAACAGTTGTGATTGGAGAGAGCTCGGCTGTACGTACTCCTTTGTCAGCTATGATCGGAAGCAGTCAGCAGGTGTACTCAAGCTTTCCCAGAGCTTAACACCTATATATGCGATGTGGCTTACAGAAGCTTGTTTATTTATTATGTGTGCATTCATTACGGCTAAGAAGTTTTACTTCATAAACATATTAAAGTGGTAAATTAAATCAAAATATCATTAATAGGTAAGTAAGTAAAGTCCCTACCGAGGGCCACAGGCCTTTACCCGGATACGAGTAAGATTGAGCCATACTCTACCGCGATACTCTACTTATATTTATCTATCTATATATATATACTATTTATTTATCTATATATATTCATTATCTATATATATGTATCTACATGTTACTTATTTGTATAGCATAGTATTCCCCTTCCCCCCTACCTTAAACTAAGCACGTTTTTTCAAATTATATTAAGTTATCTACTAAAAATTTGTTTGTTAAATTTTTAACTTTTTCAGTATTAGTTACTTATATAAATATTTTTTACTTTTTTGCACCATTGCAATAAATAAAATTGTCAAACAGTAAATAATTTGGACACCACGATACAGGTTGGACCTAGTGTGGTGTTCACAGATAACACTTTTTTTGTACTAAGCTTTGGTAAAATAGTAATAATAAATAGGTATTGAAGATTAATTTAAATTTAAATTAAACGTCAATATAACTAGTTATCCTCACCAAGTATGAACAAAGAATTCCTTTGTTGGAGGCGCGTTATTTTTAAATCCTGTGTAACCCCTTTTAAACTAAATATATATTTGAGCCCCAACCAAACAATTATAATAGAACCACCTGCATTAAACAAACGCATATCAAACCGGGCTTGCTTAACCATATATATACCATTAGCATAACACAAAGGCCACCCTTTTCTTATAAGAAAGTACCAATAGGTGCTTTATTGTTAGGGGAATACACTACAAGTAACAGTTAAATTCATACAAGAATTCATAACAGATTTTGGTACCCTAGTTTATTGGTTGTTTACCACTAAGAAACACACTAGGATTTCAGTTTTTCGGTGCAAAAGAAACCTACAAAGCGAACTGAACTACTTAGATGCATAAAGCGCCGCAATTTACACGCTTCGGGTCAGAATTCGTAAGTTCAACGAACTGCCTCAAATTCACAATCAGGCGACAGGAAACGCGTGTCCGCTTAAACGCTCATTCAAATATCGAATACCGAGTGCTTTAAGATTTTTTACGACAATCATAATTCATCAGAACGCGTTGTGTGGGGCGGAGGCGGTCAATCGCTCAATGTGCACTCACCTTTACACCGGGAAGTGGAACACATGCGCTGGCGCACGTGTCTTAGAGAACTTTCAATTAGCTAAACTAAAGCTAAGTAGACAGGCTTAAAGGAAAGCTTCCAATGATACTGTGTTTAATATTCTTACTCGGTAAACCTGTATCAATCTCATATCAATGGACGCTTTGCAGCGTTGTGTCACTTCCAACGAGATAATAATATTTTAAGAGACAAGAAATCAAACTTATAAACAACTTCAGACCACGGATACAATTAGTAGGCCGTAAAATGAGGCAGAGAACATCGATCGTGACATGTTCCGAACTTCTCAATCAGAGCTTGTGCTAATTACTTGAACGTGTAACATCCACATGTCTTATCGCTTAATAGCTCTTAGAGCCCTCTTCTTAGTTTGCTTATTCCGAGGAGATTCGTCACAGACGGGTCGTCTGGCGCTCTCCCTTATTAAGTGCGCTAAAGAGTGACGTGCGATATCTCCAACCCATGTGAGAATGTAAACAGGGACTGTAATAATGTAAAAGAAGACGAGTTACACTTTTAAAGTTTACACACATGTGTGTGCTCACGCGCACGTGTTCCCGTCTTCAGGCGGCGGCGGCGCGGGCGCAGCGCAGGGGTCCGTCACATACAGACAACATTTAGCAAGCGAAAGGTAAACAAGGCTTCGTGTGTGAATCCGTTCATCGTGTTTACAAGGGATAGCTTTATTGCGACTGTGTCACGTGGGCCGCAATCTACATATTATCCTGTAATCTTTCTAGACAGATAGGCTCAAGTGCATGCAACGAGTTCATAAAGATGTCTTTGTACAGCTTTGCAAAGTAAACTCCATTCGTGCCCTTTTCCCACCATTCGAATTGGAGCGAGTGGAATTTCCCCTTGGGTTACTGAAGCCGTTATCTAGCTCGAATAAACAATTTGAATTCGTAAACAGTTTTTTTGTAATTCTAATCGTTTGGTTACCTGGGCATGGAACAATATCCTATTGGTAGGTAGGTAAGTACTTGCTAGGGTAAATGGTTCCAATTCAACAGAAAGATACATCGCCCATATCTACATCTTTCTAAGTATTACTTTGTTACACTGAAATGAAATCGAAGCTTTGAAGCATCTAAGTAGCGACTCCATGGTAAGTAACTGTTAGTAAAAGTTTCCAAATTGCCTTTTTTAATTTGGTAATTCGTTACCATTTATAGGGGCGGTGGCATGCAGGTTAGTTATATTAACTGTAATTTATTCGATAACAACTGCAGCGTACCGTATCGGCAACAGACGAGTGTTGTAATTGTTGTGTTTTTGTTGGTCATCCCCATCAATATGGCACGTCGTGCAGTCGTTAATTTCATTAAGAGCTTATTAAGCCGGCACGCGACGGCTGACAGTTGGCCCGGGGCGGCGGCTCTGGTGGGTTGCGCTGCGTGGTGGCTCGCTGGGCCGCGCGTGCGAGTGATCTAATCGAAAAACTTATGGTCTGTGACCCCAAGCGGCATCATTCCGCCTGTCGTTTGTTTATGGGGTTGATGTTCAATAGCACTTGAGGGATGATTTCTAACCAACTACAATTAACTGTTTGTTAAAGAGATTGCTAAACGTGGGAGATATAAATAAAACGCTAAATAAGTATCCTAGGTACATAAAATGCCCACTGCCCAATTAGTTAAGATCTAACGTAAATAATTAGAAAAGAAATACTGCTGCAGCAGCGGTATTAAACAAAATGTTTAAGAATTGTTGCTAATCTGGACATGAGCAGAACCAGGCATTTTATCAAAATATGAATCCGACCCTATTTCCATCAGTATCATCACGTAATGAGGATGCACCCTGACCCGAACCCTGCCTCGGGTCACGCACACTGGTGCACGACGACGTCAGGTGGTCACAGTAACCGCACACCATGACGTATTACAAATTCATTAGGGAATTGGAAACACTCAAAGCAATGCCGACTCAGCTGGCTGAGTCATTCTGTTCCTTGCCCTTTTCAGTAGTAAATAACGAAGTGGTGGAGCTGAAAAGCATCGGGAGAACATGTACTATACCATAAGCATTAAATTAGCTGGTTTAATAATACAATAAATAAATACTGAATACTGGTTGCTATGTACATTAGTGAAACGCAATCGATAGTAAGATAGCAGAAGGTTTACCTTGCATGAGAGACCTGTACCAGAGGTCGGCCTCTGAACCCAGTAAGTTGACTTGACAAACAAAACAAGCACCAATCACACCAAAAAAAACAACCAATCAAAAGATTGTTGTCTTGCGTTAACATGACTCTACAATACGTAGGTACTACATATGGTATTTTTCTCATAGATTAAAGATAAGGATTGCAAAGTGCAAAGGCATGTACTTATTGTCATTTACTAAGTCTGTATATTTTATATTTTTGCTCATACGTGTGATGTTCTGGAGTAATATTTACGCTAACTTTATCCAAAATAAACTTACCCATTTCAACAAGCAATTCCTGTTTCCGGTCAGTGTACACAAATGAAAGCCCAGCCCATTATCCCACCCATCGCCCTCGAGTGTATGGTTCGGTTTGTTTAGATTCGATGGGGATTTCGCGATGATATTATTAATTGTGCACCGGTTCCCACAGCTTCCATTAGGGTGGGTCTGTGAGAGCAGTGGCTGGCGGGTGGCGGGTTGTATGGTGCGGCGGGTTGTATGGTGCGGCGGCGGGTTGATTTGTGTGTTATTGTTGACGCGATGTGCGAGCGGGTCACGACTCCCACGACAAGGAACAGATGCCGGTTGAGGGTCGCAAATAGATGCAAGGGTACTTCAGCCATGAGCCCGTTGTCACTGGGGACGTAGGACCTAAGTACAGTCAGCTTCAAAAATATGAGCGCGCAAGCTATTCAAATAGATCGACACTTCCGTAACAACCAGAAAGTCTATCAGCGAAATTGTCAAAAATATGTTAACAGGTTGTTCACACATATTATTTATTTGATGCTGAATGTACTTAAGGAAGATGATTTAAAAATATTTCTAAACGTAATAATTATTTTATACTTATTAAAACAGTCATGTTCAGTGCGTTGTTGTTTCATAGTACACAATTGCGTCACTAGTGGACTGCATACTTTATAACTATGTGATTAATTTCTAAATACTTAACTGGTTCGCCGACAAATTTTATACTATAACAATAGTTCGCCATTGTTCGGTCGTTCGAGCGGTGTGCTTCTGAGAGAGAAGGGGTTAATTTATCTAATTATAAACCTGTGGTTTAATATTACTAAACAATTAAGTTTACCAAATAAAACTTGGGTCCATCGCTGATGGTACTATTGGTCCATTGATTGTCATATCACCCGGAATCGTTAGTTCCGCGCGTCACTACCAACACGGACGAGCATCCGAGTGTCTCGCGAATGGTCGTACGGCCCTCCCTACACCCTGCACCGGGGTGTGGGAACCAGCCCTGGGAACCCGGCAGTGGAGCACTGTTGCACAAGCTGACCATTGTTGCGCTGACAAGTGATTTAATTGTGCTGATTCTTGTTGTTGCATCTGAGTGATTATGATTATGAGGGTGTGCAAATGATCATATTATGAAAATTATTGTAATAATAATTTCTCAACTTAGTTGCGCGATTTTCATAGGTTTTTTTAGATATTTTTATTTGATAAGCCCCAAATTTCGCGAACACGTACATAAACCGCAGTGTTACCATATCTTAGATAAAGTAAACATATATGTTTGAAACATCAATAAGGAGGTATATTGATACAATTTACTCTATAAATTGGTCGTTCAATTCAACACAGAGTTGAACATAGTGTAAGAATAAGGCTGGCTGGATACAGCCGTTTACACGAGAAGATTATATTTGATATGCGCTAGGCCCTAAGCTCTACGCATACATTATTCATTCAGTACAAAAAGTTCATACAACGGACAGACACTTGACCCGTCAAAACAACGGATTATTCAGCGGCTCTTCGATTAGCATTGAATTTTCCTCTTATGAGGTGACAAGAGACGCCATTGCATACGTCCCCCCCTCCCCGCCGCCCGCCCCCGACCCGCTCCGCCCGCCCTTCACCACAGCAGATGCTTCATCAATTTTAATCACGCATAATACTGAAGTTGTTTGTGAGTCCGGTGGCTATTCCATCAAAATTTTCACCCGCACATCTGTCTGCTGAAACATGGAAATTTATCAGCAGCTGAAATACTGATTTACATGAACTCGTTGAAATATGTCAAAGATAGTTAGGTACTGCTATTTCACAGCAAATCTAGTCCATCTATCAGACGGTCATAATAGCGGGGAGTTGAATTCAATCCAGTGGCGATGGATGTGGATGGATTGCATTGAATTAGTTTAGTAAGTAGGTAGGATAGTTTAGTAGTAGATCATTGCCCCAGTCTTGTTGACGCAAAACTTTATTTTAACAAAGCATCAAGTTGGCCTTGGCCATACAATTACTGCGTATAACGTAATTCTAGAGCTCCGATGCCTAATGGGTCTCACGCATGCTTCTCACGCGGTGCAGGTTCGAATCACCAATGAGATAAGATTCTTTTATTGTAAGGACGTTCTAATGGTGATAGAGAACATCGCGAGGTAAGATTCATCGCTGCATAGTTGCGGCGATGGGCTAGCCCCCTGTCACGCTCACGTGATTTTGCGTGGAAACTTGCTAAAATTTTAGGAACAGTGCCCACTTTTAGGCAGTTGTTAATTATGTACTCCATTTGAAATTTAATTATATCTTTTCCCATACGGGGTGGCAGAGGCCAAACTGTGCCCACTTTTAGGGCGACGACACAGGGTATCCTAGTGTGGGGCCAGAAGCAATGTATGTGCCTGTATGTAGTATGTAAATGTTTATTTGTTTTTGATATTGAATTGTGATTCATAAATTAAGACAATAATCCTTACGAGGGACAAAATGTTCCCCAATAGGTGCCCCGGCAACGCTGCGACGTTGCACATTGTCCGACACACAGCGCAGTGTTTCGGGACATGGCAACGTTGCACAGTCAGGTCTTTATAATTTCTAGTCAGCAGACCTGGGTAATCTAAGTAATACGAGTATTAGTTTGTACAGCACATCTTAGGTACCTATATTCAATTTTTGCTCTTGATTTTCGCGAGTAAGCACAAATATCGAATCTTGTTTTAATTTCCATGTGTTTAGATATGTTAACTATTTAAAGTTAGATATGTAAAGGAAAAAAACCGAAAGCCGCAATTTTGTAGTTGCTCTAAAAAATACGAGATTTGGCCGTAGCCCTCGGTGCGCAAGTGCAACTCGCACTTTCCCGGTTTATTTACCATTTAAAGTCGCCGTCGCGTCGTCGTCGTCGCCACTGCCACTGCGTAAGATAAGAACATAATAGGACGGGTAAAAAGTCTTTTCGTATTTTGTGTATTTGTTCTTAGGATGTATAATTGTATCTGGCTGGTTTTGATGTCATTAAAAAGGTTATATTACAAAACAAAAATATAATAAAATGTTTTTCCCGACAATTTTTCATTTGTTTTTCTTTATGTCAAACAAAATGAGTGAATCTAATGGAGAAATTCGTAGTACATTTTAAAGTTGTAGAAAAAAAAGGAAGGCATGCAACGATGGCCGTGAAAAAAAATTATGATGTTTATGAACCTAATACAGTTCAGTAAAAGTAGCACAAAGTTGGTTTAAGCGTTTTCAATCCGGATTTTTTAAAGTCAAAAATGCACCTCTTTGTTCGAGCCGTCAAGGTCTTCATACAAAATACGAAGAAACTTTTTACCCGACCTAATATTATAACATCATGCTCATCCTGAATTATGTGCGAGCATCCATCGTCATCCAGGCTTCTGCTTCTCATCTCGTATAATGTAACGACCCAGGCGATATCCGTATAAATCATGCCAACAGTTTCGACTATCGGATGCTAATACATCTCCTCAAAATGCCTTGTTTTTGCAACTAGCAACTGAGATTGATGTGCAACAATTACGGGATGCTCCCGAACTATGAATTTAGGATGTGTTGCATCGTCAACAAGCTTTTTGTCGTGTCTGCTATGCTAATACGCGAAGATGTATTGTCCCGATTTAAGTTTGATGTTCTGGAAGCATCAATACATTTGTCTGCATGTAAAACTTGAGGCTGAATTATTTAGTTTCGCTAGCCTTGCAAGAAACGAAAATATTTGTACAAAATCATAGGAAACTGTAAAGTTATCCATAGAACAATGACATAGAGTTATCAAAGTATACGTATATTATCGGTTTATCATTTTCCTGATTGTGAGTATAATAAACGGTCAAGTGCGACAAGAACTCGCGGGCCAAGGATTCCGATCACACTTGGAGATTGTTAGGTACTGGTGATATTGGTGTAATTAGTTTTCTATATTAAAAATAAAGTATGATATCATCCATGTAAACCAAATTACTTACATATTTTTCAGAAAGACAGCAGAAAGGACAAGGGCAGGATCATATCTCATTTTTCTAACGCGTCTAATACACATAATGTTCATACACCACCTAAACCAAAGAAAACCATTAATTTCAGTACAATTTTTCATACTAATAAGGAAGGCATAAAACACCAAATAAAATATATTGTATTAATTGCAAATTCAAATGACTTTCTTTGGTATTATTCCGAGTAAAAATGCAAAGGCTATTGTCGCAGAGTCCACTTTTTTTTTTGTTTGACATCATCAGATGGAGGTTGTTTCCAGCCAGTATTTATATAATCTTTGGTTGTTTCGTTCGAGTTTTTCTTTGCCTGCACGATTTTTCTTTGAAAATATTTTCCGATATCTTAACAACAGACTGTTATTAAAAGATCAAAAATTCTTACAGTATCGACCTTATGAATAAAACAATTATCATATATTTTCTTGTTAATTTCTTGTTAATAGACGTTACAAATTCGTCGAGATATATGTTAGTATGGAAAAGTAACAGTGTTCTTTGCAGTTTTCAGTTTATACATATTTGCCAGCAGTGATGGAAAACATCGCGAGGAAACCTTCATTACTCCATAGCTGCGACGATGGGCTTGCC
>CAUOQF010000275.1:0-46934 GCA_963457715.1 Argyresthia albistria | reverse complement strand
AATCAGCTTCATGTAAAGTTGTACTTATGTCATGGATATGATATGGACGAACGCTAGATCTCATTCCAATATCATACTTACATATTGGTGGGGACCTATTCTCTAGAGGTCACACTCACTAAAATTACTTGACAATATTAACTCCGACACTCTTGCCATAGATTCTATTTTCGAACTCACTTTTGAATGAGTTCATCAGTACATAAAAATAATTCAAAAGTGAGTTCGAAAATGGAATCTACGGCGACCGCATAGGAGCTGTCGGACTTGATATTGTTAAGTAATTTTAGTGAGTGTAACCTAGAGAATCGGCCACATTGTATGGAATCAATTTTCACAATAATGACACATGTACTCATTTCTAAATTATTGTAACATGGTGAACCGTCCTATCTCATCTTATGTATAAGGATTAGCTATAAGGATTGTAAATAAAAGTAATATTGTTATCAACATCGTGAAACTGAATCAAGAAATGCTATTGCTCATTATTATGATTTTCAGAGTCGTTTAAAGACCCCCAAAGATCTATTAATCTATTAATATACGGACCATGATCAATTCAGATAAAGATATTACATAATATTTGAAGTGACGCTTTACAATGTACAAGTTTATACACTTCGTCCATTCTATCTTCAATGGTAGTGTTGTTCACACAGTAAGTCTAGTTAGTGAGATGAGAGGTAACCGCGTGCCTTACTCTTATGATATAAAACTATCACCGTAACATAACATGACTGTCGCTTAGATCTATATAAGGGCGATGTCTTGTCTACTGAACTGTTTGTAATATCTATAGTAAACTTGTCAGCTGTTTTTGTTGTAATATTGTGATAATGACCCTTCAGGTTTTCTTCGCATTGCCTATCTCCACTGCAGCCCCAATAAGTATGTGCGGTTGTGAATTGGCTGACAATCGGGCAGGACTCTGTTAGACGCACTATGTGACCGATCGGGTTGAATACAGTTCCTGCAAGTAATATTTATCTTTTAAATACAGATCATTCAATGTCACCTAGTGTAATGAATGACATATCTTCCTACACTTCTTGGTAAGACAATTGGAACTGCAATGTCACGCTTTCCAACATCAAAGCCGAAAACGCCAAAACCATTTGCAATTGAGAATATAAGCTGAAAAATTACTGTTGTATTTTAATTAGTTGGCATATTTCATCCAGCCAGGGATTGCACCCGCATGCGTGTCAAAACGCTGGACATTCCCGCGTGCGTGATGAAAACCGGTCGACTCTTTAAACCTTCCATGTCAGACAAGCTGATATCAGCGCGTGTAAAACGACATGCATTCTCCTTTACATAATATGCGGAATATTCAACAAGGCGAAATGTTTACTGACAAATTCCTATCGGGAGATTGATTTATTGCTTGCCAGCTTATAATAAAATACGGTCGATAGTCAGTGTTGTGGTGTTGCTGCGTCCGCGGAACGAAACTGAAGCGATGGCGATTGCTCTGCCATTCATACTCGTCCTGACACTGTCGGTCGCCTGCACGTCCGTGAGCGGGCTTCTCAGGTAAGTGTCCCTCACATGATACAGCTACTACAACACAAATGAACTTTACCTGTTTGCATCAACAATTTGATTAAATTAAGTTGTAATAAGTTTGTTTCCCCAGGGTGCCTCTACATCGCCACCAGAAGCCAGCCGGTGGGACGGCGGTGGACCTGCCTCCCAACGCTGACAAGTCCACCGCCATACCCCTCTCTAACAGCCTTGATGTGAGTTCACATTTCTACTAAAGATTACGACGATGGAATAAATACTACAATTCATACATTTTAGTTCCAGCCTTTTTAGTATAACTATGCTGATGGTGCTCACCTTCTCTATCTATCTGTTGTCGTTTTATGTATTTCTTGCTTGACCACTCTGTGCGAGTTGGGAGTTCCTTTGCTCTTCTCCCACAGTGGTCCAAAGTAGAGAAGGGGCAAAAAATTTCGTGTTCCATGTATATTGATGAATGAGTGCATCGTTGTCTCGTGCAGACGGAGTACTTCGGCGTGGTCTCGCTGGGCACGCCGCCGCAGCAGTTCCGGGTGCTGTTCGACACGGGCTCCGCGGACCTGTGGGTGCCGTCCGCCGCCTGCCGCCACGACACTCTGTGCGGTTAGTAACACGCACTGCTTATCGTACTGTTCTGATCTACCCTCCGCATCAAGTATCGAGGAAATACCTCCCCTTCATCGATGATGTAGCCGAGCGATTTCGGTCACGGCGCGCACTTCGACTTGTCTGTAGACGCCGCTCGTGGGCTCGCGTGTGGCATATGTTGCCGACTCAGCCGATCTTCCTAATAAAGATCCTCGCACATTGCGGGCATGTGAGCACCTAATTGTTATAATGTATGACGCTGCGGTCAGTTGGGCCTCGGTCTGTGCGCTCCCTGACACCGTTCCGTCACCGCCTTGCTCCATCTACCGTCGTCCCTCCTAGACAACCCATCAGTCTTACTTTAACCCCTTCACTCGGTCGGAGAAGCACACCGCTCGAACGACCGAACAATGGCGAACTATTGTTATAAAAGATGTGTCGGCGAACCAGTTAACCTTGCGATCCGCATACCAACTATGGCTTACATCTACCTCCTATTCTATTTCTTCTTCAAGGGAGTCGAAGCGCCTGCACCTGGCCCACAGCGGGGCCTTTGTGCACATCCTCTTCGCCTGCTGCTCATCTAATTCAGCCAGCCTAGCTCCTGCACCAGCTGGAGAAGGAGGCCTGGGTGTTCAAGGAGCTCAAGGGTCGACGTTATCCCCATAGAGTAAATTATATATAGTGGTTGTCTCTCCCAGAATAGCCATCCTGGTTTCAACTGTGGATGGACATGGTCGAATGCATCTACCTCCTATTACTTTTTAAGATTACTATAGAAGTGTTAATGACGTGTACATCCGACAGTGAAGCACCACAAGTACTCGAGCGGCGACTCGAGTTCGTACGTGTCCGACGGCCGCGAGTCCTTCATCACTTACGGCACCGGCAACCTCGAAGGCATCCTCTCCATCGACACGCTCACTGTGAGTACACACTCACACTCTGTGCTCGTCCAGAGTGAGCCTTGAGTGAGGGCATTGCGCGGTGGCGACGGCGCGGCGGCCGCGACATATCGAACATACTGAACCGCCGCTTGCGTCCATACTCAAGTGACTAACGGTGATCGCAGAGGGTGTCAGTTCGTAGTATGAAATCATATGAAACCTCAGACGTGTCACGTGTCTTCTTAAGAGTATAGAGGCAGTAGCCTTAGCATGCCGAGTTTTGTCGCGAGTTGGTGAGGGAAAGAGCTATATATACATATAAACCGCGTATCCCTGTCCCTCACATTCCCACGACAAAACCCTTGTCGCGCTGGTCATGCTAATGCTACAGGTTTACCGGTACTGATCGGTACGGGCAACCTTATTTCCATAAACTTAAGGCAAACCTGCCTCTATTATTTTAAGCAAGCACCCTAAGGCGGGTGTGGCAAGGTGCGGCCCCGCCGCCGCCGCCGCCGCCGCCGCGCCCGCCACAGGCCCTATAGCCACCGCGCATTCACTCGGGACGCGGCCACTCTCATCAACGTCAGAATCTGACTGCCGATGAATGCTTTGCAAGAACTGAATAACAGAAACATATCGGTGCCAAAACAAAATGGTTGGGCGATCGCCCTTTATTTTTACGCTACCTATCATTTCAGGACCGAAACACGATCTAATAGCGGTTAATCTACCAATCCTCCAACAGGTTTAGCCAACGTATTCGCTCCTCGCTGGTTTGTTCTATGCCCCCATTCCGCCCGCAGCTAGGCGACATAACCGTGAAGCAGCAGACATTTACTGAAGCGGTGTTCGACTACGTCAACGCGCGATACGACGGCATCCTAGGGCTGGCCTTCGCGACCGCCGGCAGCGGGGGCGCCACGCCTGTGTTCGAGAACATACTGGCGCAGCACCTGTTGAGCGAACCGGTCTTCTCCTTCTACTATAACAGGTCAGCTTCTACTATAACAGGTCAGCTTCTACTATAACAGGTCAGCTTCTATTATAATAACAGGTCGTTTCGCTGTTGCGGTGCACACTTCATGGCGCTGTTCTGCCCAATCTTATTTTTACTGTTCTTTTTGTCACGTGTATATTTTATTTCCTACTTGTTTCTGTTTATAATTTGTTATTGCTGTGTTTTGTGTATTGTGACAGTTGAATAAATAAGCTTTCTATTCTATTCTACTATAACAGGTCAGCTTCTACTATAACAGACAGGGGCCCTACCGCGCAGCCGCTGTCGGTATCGGCTTCGTTTGACTTGTCGTATTGTCATAATGATAAAGTTCATTCTTGCGCGTTTAAACACGATGCCGACGCCGACACCGGTTGCGTGGTAGGGGGGCAGGTCAGCGTCTAGTATTACAGGTCAGCTTCTACTATAACAGGAGCTTTATTATTCAATCGCTCTTTTGCAAACGAGCGCTCTTTTCTACCGATTTTCGTTCGCCATATTCAAAATTTTCACATTTTCAGTCATACGCTCTGCAACGACGTCAGTCGAATGATAGAATAGACGTCAAACAAAGGAAGGAACACCGAAGACGAACGATTCGGAAATGTAGAAAATCGACGTTATGCAATATACAAGTCGAACGTGATGTACTTCGCATGCGATATAACTATATCACACGAGCGAATGAAAAATAGAGCTCCACGTCAGCTTCTACTATAACAGATAGGTCAGCTTCTACTATTACAGATAGGTCAGCTTCTACTATAACAGATAGGTCAGCTTCTACTATAACAGATAGGTCAGCTTCTACTATTACAGATAGGTCAGCTTCTACTATTACAGGTCAGCTTCTACTATAACAGATAGGTCAGCTTCTACTATTACAGGTCAGCTTCTACTATAACAGATAGGTCAGCTTCTACTATTACAGGTCAGCTTCTACTATAACAGATAGGTCAGCTTCTACTATTACAGATAGGTCAGCTTCTACTATTACAGGTCAGCTTCTACTATTACAGGTCAGCTTCTACTATTACAGGTCAGCTTCTCTATAACAGGTCAGTTTCTACTATAACAGGTAAGTCGCGCGGGATCGTGAAGGAAGGAACTGGCCACTGAGATTAGGTCAGCCCAATCTAGTTTAGGAGTCTGGGACCCATACACCCACCCATGTGACTAACTTGCTCGCCCTTGAGGTTATCACCAGCTCAATCCCGGCAGAGACCCGTCAGCCGCGCAGGGTGGAGAGATGATCTTGGGCGGCTCCGACCCGGCGCACTACCGCGGCGCACTCACCTACGTGCCCGTCAGTAAGCCGCGCTTCTGGCAGTTCCACGCTGACGGGATCAGTGTGGCGGGACACAGCTTCTGCACGAGGGTGAGTGGGACTCCTCCACAGCAAACAACACTAGTACTGGTTCACAAACAGCTGAACAGCTGAGCAAAACTGCGCGGCTATGTCTAAATCTTCATAAATAAAACTTGCGGCTCCCGCACGATTCTAAAACCGCGCGGTTCCCGCTGTGTTTGCACAAGCACTAACTAAAACCAACTGCATCACGAATTCACATGTTGGCAGATCAGATGCACAGTTGCGACAACGTTTACCCAGTTATTCAATACCTACTCCAGTGCCGCAGCAACGAGATTCACATGTTGGCAGATCAGATGCACAGTTGCGACAACGTTTACCCAGTTATTCAATACCTACTCCACTGCCGCAGCAGCGAGATTCACATGTTGGCAGATCAGATGCACAGTTGCGACAACGTTTACCCAGTTATTCAATACCTACTCCAGTGCAGCAGCAGCGAGATTCACATGTTGGCAGATCAGATGCACAGTTGCGACAACGTTTACCCAGTTATTCAATACCTACTCCAGTGCCGCAGCAGCGAGATTCACATGTTGGCAGATCAGATGCACAGTTGCGACAACGTTTACCCAGTTATTCAATACCTACTCCACTGCCGCAGCAGCGAGATTCACATGTTGGCAGATCAGATGCACAGTTGCGACCATGTTTACCCAGTTATTCAATACCTACTCCAGTGCCGCAGCAGCGAGATTCGAGGGTTTCTATCACCGTTAGTGTATAAACACTTAAGTTTCAAATACCCGAGCTATGAGGCAATCTTCCTTTCAGTTTCCAAAAACCTAGGTTCTTAAACAATTCTGTAAAGTTCCAGATCCGTCTGGACGTTTTATCCTGCAGTAACAGGCAGCCACGGTGGCTTAATATCACAACTTGTTTCAGGGCTGCGAAGCCATTGCCGACACGGGCACGTCATACATCGTGGGCCCGCGATCCGAAGTGGCCGCCATGATGGCTATTCTCAACGCGACCCAGCTGCCCGCGGCCTCGGCGCTGTCGCCGGCTGAATACGCCGTGGACTGCGCGCGAGTGGACTCTCTGCCGGAAGTGGTGCTGAAGATAGGCGGGACGCGCTTCGAGCTCGACAGCAAGCACTATGTTGTTAAGGTGATTGTGGATGTTGGGTGATGATTACTGATGATGTAGAGCAGAGGAAAGACTGTCTGATGTATGAATGACAAGTTCAACTGACCCAGTTCGAACAGAAATAGATGGTGTTCTATAAAAGAGTTAATTTATATTCAAATATTTTACGGTTGTACTTTACAGCTACTGTGGACAAGCTTATCAACTTGAAGTAATGTAGAATCAATGATGTCTGGCCTATAAAATATAAGTCATTAAATGGCTTTTGTTTAGACTAAGTTATCCTGCCTGTGTTCAACTGTTGTGTGCCGTTGACTTTGTAAATAAATAAATTGAAGTAATTCGCCTTTGCCTAGAAGCGAGTTGATGTGGGCTGAGTCTGTATGATGATGATGCCGCATATTTGGTGTTTGTGCATAGTTCCACTAACATTGTAGTGCACCACACAGGCGGAGGAGTCGGACGGCTCAACAACGTGCGTGCTGGGCATCAGCGGCTGGGACGTGCCGCCGCCGCAGGGTCCGCTGTGGATCCTGGGCGACGTGTTCATCGGCGCTTTCTACACCGAGTTCGACCGCCGGAACATGCGGGTCGGCTTCGCGTCCGCAGTGTAGACGGGGCGCCAAACAAACAGAGTGTAACACAAACAGAAAGATGTAGTAAAATACCAACAGCGTTAACTTATGTTACACATTGAAAGTGATGCTCAAATTATTGGAACCATGGAAACAGAATAATAAAATGTTCACATTTTGTAAACCGGCGTTCCTCTTTCTTATCCTATTACAAAAGCATAGGTACTCCTGCCCCTTTGTTCGCTAACACCACTGTGATGATGATGATCACTCAACTATAGCCGACTTATTTTGATAATATCCTTTGGTTACACGATAATTGAACGACACCAATAGCTTTTTAATTTTTACGGATCATCACTGAGTCAGCGAATAAGGGGGCTGATCCTGTCCAGACTGGCTGGTTCTTAGTGAGGACCATGATAATAGGCGCCACAGGGAAGAGGAAGAGGCCTATGCCCAGCAGTGGGTCGATTGGGCTTAGCATGACGATGAAGATATCAGGTAGTCACGCACGTCACGTAGTTAATAATATCTTTGATGGTATTACCACGTAATGCCTGATCAAAAGAAATAATACACTCAATGCGTTGGTACTTACGTACCTAATAATAGTACAGAGAAGATGTGAGTGGGTCTGATGGTATTGCCTCATTATCATTAATTAATTAGAGATACCTACACAGCATTGGGGGGGCGTTGGGCTAAAATCTACGAAGACCTCTAGTGGGTGCAAAATTGTCATTGTATGACCGATATCAAACGGGTCATGTTATATATTATGTCCGATATCAAGTGAGGGAAAAACTACCCACGTTATACAGAAGTTTTAACGGAAAGTAAGAAAACATCGTGAGGTGAGCAAACTCTGATAACTCCATAGCTGCTGCAATGGGCTAGCCCCCTGTCACGCAAAAAGGATTGGTGAAACACTGCACCTAAAAGTGGGCGCAGTCGTGCTCGTGCCTCTGCCACCCCGTATGTGAGAAGGCGTAACGCTAGTTAAGTAAGGCTGGTACAAACGCTCAAGTGCGAGTCGGACTCTCACACGAACCACACCATAATCGTACAAGAAACAAGTGTGCCTGAAAGTTCAATATCTTTAATCTTCATCTCGTAATCTTGCTATCCAAAAAATGTCAGGAACTATTATTTAATGCTAACACTTTTTTTCGTGTAGTTATTTCAGTATTTCTTCTTCTTCTTCTTCTTTTTATTAATGGCGTCCTAACCTCTTTTGAGGTTAATTTTGCCAGTGTCAAGTGGTCAGGTTCTCATTTGAGAACCTGGAAATTATAATGTCTTGAGATGATTTGATGACTATGATGATGATGATTTGTCGCTCGTTAGCACTACCCGGGAAGGACGTGAAGGGCTGTGGGTTCCAAGTAATTCCTTCGGACGTGAGCGACTGCCTCCCCATTTCAGTATTTGTACAGAGCTGCATGGATGTTATGGCCGTTATGGCACTTCAATGACACTGACAGGCGGGCGCCACTGCAACTTTGATCGATTGAATGATTGTATCTGAGGATTGTATTGATAGCGTTAGTTCCGACGGTTCCGACCCTTGGCCACGTGCCAAAACATCCATGTAGCACTGTAGCTGTAGTGCCATATAGCTGAAGAGTCCGTGCGGAAAGAGAACCGTCGTTGGTCGTACTTCGTATTAGATTAGACTGTACGTACATTCTGTAAAAAATTCAACGATTCAGACTCTCTGACGGAAGGACAGCGGAGGCTGGTCCCATTATCCCGTACGGCTTCGGGTTCTTTTTGCACCCACTAGGGGCCTTATTCGGTTAGCAATCATGTTCGTGTCACGCTAAACCCATACATACTTAGCAAGATCTGCAGTCTAAAGTCATCATTTCATCAATCGTTCACCCTACCCTTGCATGCAAATGTAGTACGAAGACCGACGATTCATCATCATCAATTCCTGGATCGATACGTCGTCGATCGGTCGATGCCTCCTTCGACTCGAGTGTGTCTGGCCGTTCATTGATCTGAGATCCCAAACGTCATCTGTCAATGTCAAGAAGAATAACTTCCGTTTCCGTGATAATTACCATGGAGGAATAATTACTCACTCTCCCTGAAAAATAAAAATTGCTCTCTCTCCCTCCCTCCCTCCCCGTGGTAGGGCGTAAGCGTAAGGCGATAAATTAATTTTCTTTCTCACTCTTATTTTTTTATCGAGACTTGACTGTTGTGTCGACTTGTCAATGTCAAGATTGTCTGTCAAGTGTGTGTTCCCGCTGTTCCGAGTCACGCCAAAATCTATTACAGCGTAAACGAAGCCGTTCCGAGTCAGTTTTGGCCTTCAATCATATAAACCCAAGATATAGCATCATTTCTCGAAATGTGTCTCGAATAAACTGTGCATGAAACTGTCAAATGTGGAGTTTGCATATCAGTCGCGTGCGGTTTGCTGTAGGGACAACACGCCGACATGCTCCGTCAAAAAGTGTCAAAACGATACCAATCATAGGTTGAAAAAATATGGTGTGTCGTATTTCCGGTAAGTAACCATTAGAAGTTTTATAATGTATTCATTTGGGGCTGAATTCACCCTCAATCTTACCAAATAACGTAATTTTAAAATAAATATTTAAATAAATGCGTTGGGTGGAACAAAGTTCCTCGCCGAATGAATGGAGTCGTTTTTGAAATGTTGTGTTGAGAAATTATTAATGGCTAAATATTCTATGGGCACAATCCTCAGCAGACTGCTTGCATCGCAAGTAGCCTAACACATTCCTGGATGGCTAAATATCATTTTTTAATTTTTCAAAAGTTTCATGAACTTGTCTTTCAATTCTGAAAATAAAATCATAAATATCCTGTAAGAGAAGTTGTTTATTTATCATCAAAGTCGTCAAAAAAGGTCGTTAAATGTCTTTTTTTTTGTACGGCTCTGAACAAAGAGTTTGAAGTTTTCTACCTTTTCAATACCTAATTAAACCTGCTGAACCGATTTTGACAAAACTTTTTTTTTAATCCGTTCACCCGTTTATCCCCTATTCCTTTTTAGTACATAACTTTGAACGGCTGAACGGATTTTGATGAACATTACCCTAAGTTGGAGTAAATGTAAGCCAATATTTTTTTTAATCAAAATCCGATTCATTGTTACGGAGAAACACGAAGACAAACATAGATACATACATACATATACATACATACATACATATACATACATACATACATAAACCAATGAAATTTTGTAAACTCGTTTGGAAGCCAAGACTAACATGTGTGAATATTTTGCATTTCTGATAATATTACATACATACTCAGCTATTTTTACTGTCATGTGAGTACAATAAAGAAATTACGAAAATACGTATAGAATTGAGAACCTCTCCTTTTTTGAAGTCGGTTAATAAGACTTAGCGTCGAATTATTGGGATTCGATAAAATTATAGTGCATTGTTAAATTAAATGAGATTTAAATGCTGATGGGACAAATTAATTACCTTTTTAATCTTAAAAAAATATGTCATTTCCTGCTTTTTAGCACAAAACTACAAAAAATATGTAGATACTTAGCTTAAAACTAAAGTTTATTTTTTAAAGCTTGTGCAAGATTAGTATATTTTTCCGTAATCGACTTTTAAAGCCCTTTATTTTGATACCCCACTAGAGGGTTTAAAAAAAACCGCACATTAGGGCACATAAACTCCGCCATTATGATTTAGTCAGATCTCGAGTTTGATCTTTTATTAGAGATAAGCTCGCCTTTGTACACTGTTTATTTGATATTACTTTTTCTGTATGTTGTTTGTGTACAATAAAGAAAAAATGAAATTATGAATTATGCGGACTCGCACACGAAGGGTTCCTTACTATCGTATGTTGCATCTGCATTTACAGTTAGAGCTTAGAGTTGAGTTCTATCTTAAGAGTTATCTTCGATTTTTCTGGAAGCACACCAACCAATTTAATTATTCTTCAACAACATTACCTATTTCAATGCTCCACAGACGCCCTGTTCCACTGTGAGCCGGAGACCATAAAATTTTATGACTCACAATTCGCTCGCATTTTTTAATGTCATTATTATTATTATTATTTATTTATTTTCAGACACAAGATCCAGTAAATTCAGACATAATACAATAAAATTAAAATAAAAAATAAATAAAAAATAAAATAAAATTAAAATTAAAATAAAATTAAAATACAATAAAATTAAAATAAAAAATTAAAATATGTCATAACCGCCAAACACTTACATTGGAAATGCAACGGTATTTCTAACGTTATAGGGTGGTAATTCAAAAACTTTAAATATGATCTTAGGCACAATTGTTGATTTGCCATGCGGAATTGTCTTGTAATTGTTTATAATTGTTTATAATACTAATTATCTGTTAATATGTAATTACTTAATGTTATATAATTTTTTTTTTTTTATAAGCGGGCTGTGTTCGCCTTTAAGTAGACAAACATCTAAATTGTAAATTGTTAAGAATTATATGAAGAAAACATGTATTGTCTGTTGGCAGACCTAAAATAAATAAATAAATAAAAAAAAAAACAATACTTGGTTTATATTTGTCTAACACACGCACACACTTGCAACGAGTGAAGGACAGCTTTTCGGCGTGAATTTGTATTTGATCTTGGGTATATATTGGGGCGATACAAAACGAGGCATCGTGCAGATCGTCGTCTTAGGCGCTGTATGTAATCGATTATGGCGCTGACGGCGATGTCACGGAACGCGACCTTTAGTTTATAAATTTTATATACCTACTCTTTGGTTTGGTGTAGTTGTTTGCGCGCCCGGAATGCCGGTAATTTAATTTAATATAGTCTACGCTACGATACGAGTCATACGAGCAGCAAATACGACGATTACTGATTTTGCTGTGAAGGGGGAACGACGCTTCATCGGTGCGGCTAGTTATCTCTTGTTTTTCTGCGCAGTCAATATTTGTTCTGCAACTGTTAAAACTATTTCGATGATTTGACTTTCAGGTGACTTGCAGAATACTAATAATGAGTCGATTTTCCGTGGTTTTGCTGGCGCTGACCGCTACCTGCGTAGCCGGATTTGTTAGGTAAGTAATCCATTTCATGACCATTAAGCGGACTACACACGACATGACATCGGTGGCGATCTAGGGTGTAAAAAGGTGATAAACTAGAGCCGCCTGCTGTGTGTGAGTACACCACTCCAAGCGCACACAGCAGGCGGCTCCAGTTTATCACCTTTTTACACCCTAGATCGCCACCGATATCATGTCGTGTGTAGCCGCTTTTATGTGGACAAGATATCTAGGAAAGTTCATTTGTGTTGTGAAGAAAACCTAGCTTCTAGCATCTTCTAGCCGGTAGGCAGGTATGTCTAGTATCATAATATCCCCAGAATAATTCATAAGGGCCATCTACAACCTTAAACTAGCACTTCTATCTACATAAAGAAGTTAATATTATATCCATCAAAGGGTTCCTTGATTTGCATCCTGCTGAGTTATTTGGGATATTTTGGTAAGAGTGTTGATAAGGTTTTTTCCTTGGCGCCCCCTTATCTACACTCCAACCGAGGAGATTTTAAGTAGGTTCTCCAAAATTAGGTGCTGCAACAACCAACACTATAACTACTCTCTTATCTTAGGGTTGAAGAACCTGTACCCTGGCCGGAGCTTGCACTTTTACTTTATTGATTTCTAATTGCTTTATCTGTGTCTGACAGAGAAGTTATGGTAGATTGATGATGTAGGAAGGCGAGCTATGTTATCTGTTGTGGTGTACGCAGGGTTCCACTGTACCGCATGCCAACTGTGCGGTCAACACTGCGGGAGGTCGGCACTGAGCTGCATCAGGTGCAGTACCGGTTCGCCATGGACGGACCCACTCCGGAGCCACTCTCCAACTATCTTGATGTAAGTGACAGGAATCTTCTTCATCATCATCTGATACTGTTTCTCCAGCAGGGGAATAGACTTCTCAAAACATTTGTGTGTAGTAATTTTTAACATCTAGAAAACAAGGACGAAAATCTAATCAATTAGATGTTAAAATATGGCAAACTGAGGTGATGTTTCTCAGACACTTCTTCATGTTTGTATTTGGTTTCGTTTAACAAATTATTTGCTAAACATTTAGGTTGGTACATAAAAAAAGAGATAAATGAGATAAACTTCCTATGGCAATATTTCTATAGCAGACATAATGTGGCTGTTATTAATATATTTGTTAATAAAATAATAAACCACAATCACAACAACACACATCTCTGCTTCTATCCTATTTCCAAAGGATTGTTTCATATGATTCTTATTTGTTTGTTTTAATTTCAAACTATTTGTATTTGTGGTTTGTATTTGATGGTATATGACCAAAAACAAGGACAATAAATAATAAGTACCTATATATTATTATGATATCTGGTGATTGTAATTAGCCTATTAGTATTGTTGACAATGGATGTTTCTCTGCCATCACAGCAGATAGGTATTTATGTACTGAGTGTGATACTGATAACCTTTGTCTGTATCATGCATGAGTTCATGACACAGAATCATCCCGACAAGTGACTACCTACACAAAGGCATATCTAACTATACAGACATACTTAGCTGTGTGTGAGAGGTCACTATACAGACATACTTAGCTGTGTGTGAGAGGTCACTCATATCATAATTCATAATTTCTTTATTGTACACAGGAAAATATGCAGGAAAAAAAAATACATTGTAAATGTATTACTGACTCGCTCTTGAACTTAACAGTTTGTTGTTAGAAAAACAAGATACCTATTCTTGTATTCTTATGTCATGTCATGTAAGATGGACAGGAAATAATCAGACAATAGCACAAACATGTAATATGACCATGGATGCAAGGGCTATGTGCTCTTCACTTTGTATTTTAGCGTATTGAACCTTTAAGGATGTAACAGTTTGTTTGTATGTGAACTTGCTTGCTTGCAGGCTCAGTACTTCGGTCCGATCTCGATCGGCACTCCGCCGCAGTCGTTCAAGGTGGTGTTCGACACGGGCTCCTCCAACCTGTGGGTGCCCTCCAAGAAGTGCCACTACACCAACATCGCCTGCCGTGAGTGCCGCCCGCCCGCACGCGCACGCGCACGCCTGTTCCTAAATAACCGACGCGACGCCTTATCTACATTGCGTCTGGCCTCCCGCTAGGAGACCCTGTGTCGTCTAACCCCCCCCCCTTTAGGAGACCCTGTGTCGTCTGGCCTCCCGCTAGGAGACTCTGTGTCGTGGGATCCAGAAACTGTGACATTGACATCACACACATATGATACTTGCATACGTCTTCATACTGACTAAAAGCCCGACTAAACATACATAGAATGAAAGAATCTGCAGGAGCTCTTAGCCATAATTAGTTAACAAAAGTAAATAAATAAAGATCAGTCACAAGATCAGGTGTAGTCGTGCACGTCACTGCAACATCAGGTGTAGTTGTGCACGTCACTGCAACATCAGGTGTAGTTTTGCACGTCACTGCAACATCAGGTGTAGTTGTGCACGTCACTGCAACATCAGGTGTAGTTGTGCACGTCACTGCAACATCAGGTGTAGTTGTGCACGTCACTGCAACATCAGGTGTAGTCGTGCACGTCACTGCAACATCAGGTGTAGTTTTGCACGTCACTGCAACATCAGGTGTAGTTGTGCACGTCACTGCAACATCAGGTGTAGTTGTGCACGTCACTGCAACATCAGGTGTAGTTGTGCACGTCACTGCAACATCAGGTGTAGTTGTGCACGTCACTGCAACATCAGGTGTAGTTATGCACGTCACTGCAACATCAGGTGTAGTTGTGCACGTCACTGCAACATCAGGTGTAGTTGTGCACGTCACTGCAACACATTCATGTTAGAGCGTCGTCTCGACGACACAACGCCAGGCCCAGCGCGGGTGACTCCGGACCCGTGAAAAAGGACCGGGCCCGCGAGTCGCACGCCAATAGCTATAGCGAGGACGCACAATCTCTGTCGTGTGTAGCCGGCGCGGCGCGGCGCGTCTCGGCGACGTCGACGAGCCAAAACCGGCTTTTTAGCCTAGCTATAGCCATCTCCATGCGATTCCTGTACGAGTCTCCCGACCCGGGTTAGGCCTCTTCTGTGATCAAGATAATTGAAACAAAAAGTAAACTTTAGAAAAAACCGACTTCCACAAATCCTATTTGATTAGATTGAGTTCAATACAAACTGTAACCCCTTTCCCCCCCCCCCCCCCCGCCCCTCTTGGGGAATTAATTTTGTCAAATCCCATCTCAGTGCTACCCCACGCTACTAAGGAACCTCTGTACAAAGTTTCATGGCTCTAGGTCCACCGGTTTAGGCTATGCGTGGCCTGCCCGTCAGCCACGCATTGTATTTGTACCTAGTATTGAGCAGTTCTGGTGGCCATTGTGGTCTTCATCAGCAGTTCCGCATCACAATATTATGCTTACCGTGAGTAAATGCACGAGTTATTACTAAAAATAAAAACACAAAAATCACTATAGGTATGCCTATAATATTTGAAGAGTTCTCCAGGATCCCATCATCAGATCCTGACCTGGTGTCAATGAGACCAATGGGAAGGTAAACCCTTTCAAACAAAAAAATATTTTTCCAAATCGGTCCATCCGTCTAGGCGCTATCGGGGCACATACATAAAAAATAAATAGCCAAGTGCGAGTCGGACTCGCGCACGAAGGGTTCCGTACCATTATCTATAAAAAACCGCAACAAAAATCACGTTAGTTGTATGGGAGCCCCCCTTAATATTAAATTTATTTATTTTTTTAGCATTTATTATAGCGGCAACAGAAATACATCATCTGTGAAAATTTCAACTGTCTAGCTACCGTGGTTCATGAGATACAGCCTGGTGACAGACAGACAGACGGACAGCGAACTCAGTAATAGGGTCCAGTTTGGCACCCTTCGGGTACGGAACCCTAAAAATATAAAAAATAAACATCCGGACTAATTGTAAACCTCCTACTTTGGGAAGTCGGTTAACCCTATACTTGGCAGAGTGCATTTAAATGCACACTCACTTTGCCAAAATCCAGAGAGAAAATAAAACACTTTTTCTTAGTTTTCATCATTGATAACTATAGTTGGTATAATAAATAATTGATAGAATAATTGAAACAAAAAGTAAACTTTAGAAAAAACCGACTTCCACAAACCCTATTTGATTAGATTGAGTTTAATACAAACTGTAACCCCTTATCCCCCCCCCCCCTTGGGAAATTAATTTTGTCAAATCTCATATCAGTGCTACCCCACTCTACTAAGGAACACCTGTACAAAGTTTCATGGCTCTAGGTCCACTGGTTTAGGCTATGCGTTGCCTGCCCGTCAGCCACGCATTGTATTTGTACCTATAGTATTGAGCAGATCTGGTGGCCATATGTGGTCTTCATCAGCAGTTCCGCATCACAATATTATGCTTACCATGTGCATTTGCACGAGTTATTATGAAAAACACAAAAATCACTATAGGTCTGTCTATAATATTTGAAGAGTTCCCTCGATTTCTCCAGGATCCCATCATCAGATCCTGACCTGGTGTCAATGGGACCAATGGGAAGGTAAACCCTTTCAAACAAAAAAATAATTTTCCAAATCGGTCCATCCGTTTAGGCGCTATAGAGGCACATACATACATAAAAAAAAAAAAAAATACGCGTGTAGCACCGTACACGTGTTAGAAGTAAAACTTCTGTAGCTAGATCATTAAGTGGTACCTATACTATACACCTATACCTACCTATACTAAAAGAGATTTAAATTTCCAATTTTGAGATCCAATCTCTGCTTCAAGTTACTTTTAAGTTTCAGACGTCCGATTATTTGAAATTATTTTATACTTGTACTTACTTTTAATACGTCATGTCATTTATTTCCCACCATTCCTTATCTACAATTTGTCGCGCTCGTGGTGATATACTTAACTCATTCAATAGTGTCACTACTATTTGCATCTCGCTCAGATTATATACCATCTGACGTCACGTCTTTAAGCCGTCTCGCTCAAATGTATGCATTGCTTTGCTTGTCTCTGTGCCCAGTCCCTTTATTTAATTGATCGAGTACGTATTTTCAACTATTCCAAGTTAATGTGTACCTGCGGGGCTACCATAAGGCTTGCCACTCACCTCAGTCGCGCAGATAAATGACAAAGAAGATGGCTAAATCAATATATGGACGACTGCCCCAGACATGTACAAAGACTTCTCAATAGCATTTAAATATTCATTCATAAATTTAATTTACTGCGTCTGTATTTAGTTTGTAGAACTTGAACAAAAAAAAATTAAATATAGGTAAATAAGAGTTGTTACTCAATACTCCGTGATTCCAATATGATTCCGTGACCTTTGCCGTCGCTTGAAATAAGCACCATTTTGCAATAACATGCAACATAACGCCATCTAGCCACTCCTCTGGAAACCTCCTGTTTTCCACAGTTTTGCTAGTTGGCAATTGGCAATTATGTTGCATGTTATTTTTAACGATGGCAAAAGTCACTAATCAATGGCGGAATCATAGAGTATGAAGTGACAACTCTTAATTATTTAATCATTTCCTTCAAGTTCTACAAACTAACTAAAGACGCAGTAATTTATGAGAGAATATTTAAATGCTATTAATTGGCTGTTGAGAAGTCTTTGTACATGTCTGGGGCAGTCATTTTGCCAAATTGCCAACTCCTTTCGCGTCTCAATGATGTTTCTCCATAAAATAGCGCGCATTCATTATGATATGACATTAAATTGTGACAAAATGCGTGGCTGGGGTGACTGGCGTGCCTTATGCTACCCCCGCTAACCTATACATACCTACTTTGCTAGGATTTTTTAGGGTTACTTCATCGCGAAGCTCTTATTTAATTTTATTCTTGACATTTCCTTAGTCCGCCATACGACATACCTCGATTTTGATATTTTACTTCAACATTATTGACTGGCATGAAGCATTAACTTTAAAATTACAAAAGCTTATTAAAATCAAAATCGTATAATTTCAACAGTTATAACAACAATTCAACTTTAAAATATGTATTACAAAAATTACATACAAACAAATAAGCGAAACAATAAGCCATTAAACTTATGGCTCTGTAAGCTGTAGACCTCGCTTTGGCCGTTTACTACAGATAAACATTAAATAGGTAGGTATAACACGTACTTAGTAGCTAAACTGCTAATTTGTGACTTGAACTGCACTATATAATAAAAAGTGGCTTTAGAACAGTTCTAGGTACCAACTTATTGTTTTCAAGAAGTCTTAATGCAGCCATCCATCACATCGGAATTTGCTTGAAAACTAAATATCACATTTGGATGATTCTAAGTGACTTTATGCGATTACTAGCTGCCCGTTGCGCGACTACGCAGCGCGTTTTAGGTACCTATTCCATAGTTACCGGCCACAAAACGATTCGTTCATCATTTTAGAAATCCATATCGACCCGTGTGACATTGATGAAACTCTTTTCTTACAAACTGTATGGATCGCATCGCACAACTGTCAAACATAAGTTCCGGTTCCAACAAAGAGGTTGAACGAAGTAGTTTTTGGTCACGTCACTGGTTTTGGCCATACCGGAAATCAAGAACTCGTGGAAGCATGCTTAAAATAATTTTTATTTGTTAACGTTTCATCAGGTTTTTCTCTCACTAATTAACATTCTTTATTGTACGAATGTATTATTATCTTATCTGATTAGTTAAAAACCGTATTGAAAATAGTTGCGGTTTTAAAAGTCTTCAGCCGACCCTGACGTCACCGATTCCAATTTCCGTTACATTTCTTAGCCACTCGTGATAGCACCCGGCTAGTAGCAAATGAAAAGCAAATATATGAATAACCCACAGTTGAGAGGTTAAATAAATTTTACCCCCGTGCCCCAAGAAGTTTTACTTCAAAAAAAAAACATCCGGACGAATTGTAAACCTCCTCCTTTGGGAAGTCGGTTAAAAATAGGTACTACTCCGTTACTGGCTTCACAAAAACACGTGTAAACCGCAAGATGGCCAGCTGAGCAGATGCATCTGCGCGCAGCAAGGAAAATATTGCAAATATTGAAAATAAAGTACTTTTTGACTAAAAAAGGGATAGGAAGTGGTTTATACAATAAGTGTGATAGTCGTACTATACAGAAACGCAATTTTTCATAACAATAACCCACTACAATACTCTGTTATTATACAATTTATTTCGCAGTATCTGGAAATGCACACTGCCAGCTTAGTGGCATTTATGTTTCAATCATATCTTTGCTTATTTTACCGAATTTCACAACTGCAACAGCAAAAACCTAATTTTCCCTGGAAATGGACCTAGGCTAGCCCGGAAGGTAGAACAAAAATTCAATAAAAGTCCACTCAAACAGTTACGAATTCTTTATAATTGAAACAAAAAGTAAACTTTAGAAAAAACCGACTTCCACAAACCCTATTTGATTAGATTGAGTTTAATACTAACTGTAACCCCTTATCCCCCCTCCCCCTTGGGGAATTAATTTTGTCAAATCCTATATCAGTGCTACCCCACGCGACTAAGGAACCCCTGTACAAAGTTTCATGCCTCTAGGTCCACCGGTTTAGGCTATGCGTTGCCTGCCCGTCAGCCACGCATTGTATTTGTACCTAGTATTGAGCAGATCTGGTGGCCATATGTGGTCTTCATCAGCAGTTCCGCATCACAATATTATGCTTACCATGTGCATTTGCACGAGTTATTATGAAAAACACAAAAATCACTATAGGTCTGCCTATAATATTTGAAGAGTTCTCTCGATTTCTCCAGGATCCCATCATCAGATCCTGACCTGGTGTCAATGGGACCACCCTTGAGGTATTACCTATACGCCGAAAAAAGATTTGTTCAAATCGGTTCATATTTGGCGGAGTTATCGCGTAACAAACATAGAAAAAAAAAACATACCGGTCGAATTGAGAACCTCCTCCTTTTTTTGAAGTCGGTTGAAAATGGAAGAGAACCAGAATGTGGTGTCACTACAAAACGCGCTGTGCCCTACCCTTAAATACCACAATGAAGCATGTAGGGGGGGTTAGACTACCCAAAGAGGCAAAACAGACACCCGACATGCTGTATCTACTATCTCGACGAAGAGAAATAAGAACTAGCTCCACTTTAGATCTGAGAGAGCTTATTACCATGAATAAGGTAGTAAACTATTAACAAAATTGATTTCTTTTCATAATTAAGATACAATAAAGAATTCTAAATGTTAAGTTTGTTAATAAATACGTTAAAGCTAGGTAAATTACAAAAAAAACGTTGATTTATTTTTTGATGTGTCGACTTGGCAGTGTGCATTCATAGATACAATCAATAATTAAAAACTGCAATATATTGTTTTTTTTTTAATATTTTTTTTTCCTTACTTTTATACTCTTAGATCCCAAATTCATGAGCAAAAACTAGGAAATCGAAATTATTTTTCTGAAATATAGGTGTGTATTGAAAGATAGATGTCGGTAATCGAAGTCCGTTTATTGGTTATGTGTGTACTTATATACCTATCTTAATGCTAACACAGCACTACGTACATTATGTTGTAGTTCACTCTATCATCTAGCCTATTGCATGTACGACCATACTACACCTCCCCTTTAACTTCCTTCACCCTCGGGGTAGCGAAAGAAAAATAATTTCTCAACAAAGAAATTACTTTTCAAACCTAAATGGTATGATCGTACCTACATTACAATATTACGAAATCCTACTCTACCTAACTGCATTGCATAAAAGTAAAAATGTAAAAATGCTGACAAGTTTCCTAGTGTTAGATTGCTGTATGCTATGGACAAATACTTGAACAAAATAATGACCTAGATAATTGCTAATTACCTGTCTTGAAATTTAATTTTGAATGAAATAGGTACACTTTATTTTCCTATAAGATACACACACATATTTATAGCTGAAAAACATGTAATTAAAGATCATTAATTTCCTGGATAATATCTGTTAAATCAATAAAATAAAATATAACAATTTATACATTTTTAATTTTGAAAACACATCATAAACTCAAATTCACCTATTAAAACGAATAAACACATCAAAATACCTTTTTAATTAGTATCTCCTATTCTCATGAAAAATAAAAGTAATTAATTTTATCCTAAACAAAAAAAAAACACAATTTATAATTTTAATTTTTGGAAACACACCTATAAACTGAAAAATAAACTATTGAAAAACGAAAACACATCAAAATATCTGAAATCAAAATTCCTTATACTTTTATACCTTTTAAATTCTTTATTTATTTCCACTAAATAAAACTATTATAATAATAATAATAACACAACACAAGACATGTACAGAGTGATCCTATATTCTATTTCCTCGGTTTATATATATTTTATTTACGAATTTCCACAAATTAATTTTACACTGAATTATATTCCTGTTCTACGTAAGTAACTATTACATTTCACAAAGTAATTAACCTGCATTTCTATTTACTCATTAATTTATTTACTTGAAAAGAAAAATTATTACCTACCAAGTGTCACGTAAATTTTTAAATCAATCGAAAAAATTAATAATATATGTATATTAAAATGTGAATGCAATTTACCTGAAATCTTCCTATCGTGGTATCGGTACATTTTCCACATTCATACACATTTTCCAAACACACATTTACACTTTTGGTTTTTAACCCAATTCGAGCATCCTGTAGCTCTCAGTCATCACTCTGATTACTGCCATTATGAACTCTGGGAAGTGAGATCTATCGTAACATTTGGGTGATGAATCCACTTGTTAGTCAAAACTCCTTAACCTTTCATGTCCTCGATCATTCATCATTCTACTCTTTTACACTTTTTCTACTAATGCCTTACTACTTCTAATAATTAAGTCTTCCACCGAGGGCACGACAGTCCACACTATGGTCAAGAACATAATTCTCCTAGGGCTGTAACTCTACACCCTTTATCTACATACATTATACATCCTGTGGGCATGGTCACCCTACACTACATATCATATTTTTCATCTTGTGGGCATGGTCACCCTACACATTGGCATATCAGGCCACCTATTTTGTGCACCTGTATAATAGAGAATAGAGCCGCTACAATTTAAGGCAATGGCCTCCAATCTGTCTGTATGACTAGAAGGAATAGTTCCCTATCTCATATTTCTATTCCTACTATGTACCGATCCATAAACTTTTCTAATTCGAAACACAAAAAAAAATATCATTTACTTATTAATTCATTTACTCTAAATCTCTCTATTCAATTGTCATTAGGTCGTCGGTATTTTCCACTTGACCTAGAAATTCTGCAGTCATTCAACTCGGAATGCATTGTATTAGCAATACCTAACTCGTATGCTATTTTTAACTTTACTTTGATTTTTAAATGATTATGAATTTACCGAATATTTACTCATTGACTGTGACACTAGGTATTACAAAATATGTTAGATAAAACTGTGATTAAAAAAAAAAAAAAATTATGTACGTTCCTAATTCTGCCTGAAATTATTAATTAATTTAACTCACAGTACAACATTCTGTCGAAGTAGGTCGCTCGTTGCTTGTCATCGTCGCGTGGATGGTGATAACGACAGCTGGGCGGACGTGACGCACGTTGATACCGGATATTGCACGAAGATGCACGTAGTTGTCATCTTCTTGAGCTGGACCGGGATAACCCTGGATACCTCTTGATCGAGTCGGGATACCCTGACTCCTCGTCCGGTCGCAGTAAATCTTCAAACGAGACGGGAAACCCCTGAACTCCCCGTCCGGTCGCAGTAAAACTTCATAAAAATCGGGATTCACTCGTACATGTTCATTTTCTTCTATTACGTCGTCTTGTTGTGTTGAACGACGGCGATGTTGACGTCGTTGTTGTGATGCACCGTGTAACATGGGCAATCACCGTTGAAGCGCGTGGTCGTTGTGGTGGTCTTCATGGTCTCCTCTTGGTTTTTTCTTTAAAATCTTCTTACTGCCATTCGGCACAGCACTACCTCGCGAGAAGTAGGCTGGCCTGGCAAGGTCTTCTTCGGAGTAGTCAGTAGATTCTTGTGGCTCAAGGCAAGGTCGCCATGAAATATAGGAAGGTGTATTGAATGATAGATGTCGGTAATCGAAGTCCGTTTATTGGTTATGTGTGTACTTATATACCTATCTTAATGCTAACACAGCACTACGTACATTATGTTGTAGTTCACTCTATCATCTAGCCTATTGCATGTACGACCATACTACATTTCCCTGCCAAGTCTATACTTAACCCTATGGTTAAAAAGGCCTATTCCCAGCAGTAAATGCGTGCTGATTGATGAAGATGTTGACAAGTATAGGTACCTATGTCTGTACTCGGATTGCAGTGCTACACCAGAAGTACGACAGCACCAAGTCCCGCTCGTACCGCGCCAACGGCACGCAGTTCGCCATCCAGTACGGCTCCGGCAGCCTGTCCGGCTTCCTGTCCGCCGACGACGTCACCGTGAGTACAACGCACCTATACTGTTAATAGGCTTGTGGCCTGTCAAGTCAAAGGTACTTTTTATGAACTGTCAAAACGGAACTTTTGTTCCTGAGTTCTATGAAATAACAACAGAATGACGTCATGTAAAAGTGCCATCAAATGTTATCAAGTGTTATAAATATAAAATACAGTACTTACATAAACTATATAAAATATCAATATACAACATGGACAAATAAATATGAACTATATTTAAAATGCATAGACCTACATAAATATAAATATTATATTATATATATGTAGGTCTATGCATATCTAGTCACTTCGACTAGAAAAACCCTAACCTAAGAAATTTTGTAGTAAGTACTTAGTTGAGTTGATCTGTTCCTCTGTCCGCATTACTCCGCATATTGTTCATTTCAAGTAGGTAATTGACCGAGCGAGCGAAGCGAGCGAAGCGTCTCCGTTTCAGGTTTGGGCAAAAATGCTTTCGTATGTCCGGTTGTTCTCCTCTGCAGGTCGCATTTATGAACCGATTCTCGTGAAATTTTGTGAGCAGGTTGGAAAAATAAATAGAATTTTTTACTCGAGCCAGTTTTTTGATTTTTTTCAAAATGGCGGAGATAAAATCGCTACAACCCAAACGGCTCGATGGATATTAACAAATGAGGTGTCGTTGGATTCGTAAAGACCATGAGAGTGAAACAGATGAGCGAGCGAAGCGAGCGAAGCGTCTCCGTTTCAGGTTTGGGCAAAAATGCTTTTGTATGTCCGGTTGTTCTCCTCTACAGGTCGCATTTATGAACCGATTCTCGTGAAATTTTGTGAGCAGGTTGAAAAAATAAATAGAATTTTTTACTCGAGCCAGTTTTTTGATTTTTTTCAAAATGGCGGAGATATGGGGTTTTAAAATGTAAAAAAATCGCTACAACCCAAACGGCTCGATGGATATTAACAAATGAGGTGTCGTTGGATTTGTAAAGACTATGAGAGTGAAACAGATTATATAATTTTAGTAAAAAGTCAATAGGTTGTATAAAAGATCGCGAAATGTAGTTTACAAAGTTATTGGTGCGGCTACTTTCATACTGCATGTACGTAACCAGGTACATTCATAAGTTTGTATGTGTTATTGAAAGAAAATTATTTGGGTTATTTTTTTTATGTGTTTTAGCAGTTCAGCTTTCCCACCGACATACTCGCGAGGTCTACAGCTCACAGAGCCACTAGTAAATAATAATAATAATAAATATACATACACATAATGGTACCTAATACGGAAGAGACAGGAAAATCTCTTTTAATCTTTTTTTGAAAGTAAAAATGGATGGACTATCCCTAATAGCGCAGGGAAGTGCGTTCCACGGTCGGATTGCCCTCAACCTAAACGTTTAGTACAACATTCGAGGATCAAACACAAACACAAAAGCTACAGCAACACCTGGCTGAGACGGGAACTGTGGGGGTGTCCGTGTCTATGTGTCGGGCGCTTCCGTGTTTCGGACGACACGTTAAGCTGTAGGTCCCGTCCCGGCTACTCTAGGTGCCGCCATTCACGAAGACGCGTGATGTAGCTATTTGCATCTTTCGCTTATCGGGGCACTCTGCTGCTACGTACGTCACGCGTCATTGTGGATGGCGGCACCTATATCGCTACTCGGTGGTAGTAGTCCAGTCAGATTGGCCACCAGCCCGACATCCCCCCACCGACCCGCGCCGCACTGAGCCAGCGTGCTGGAGGCTCTTACTCGCATCCGGGTAAAGGTCTGTACTGTACCCTTCGGTAGGGACATTAACTACTAGCTCCCCCGGCCAAAACCCATAAAAAAACAGAACAAAAGATCGAGGTCTTGGTCTCTGAACGTATCAGTACTTAAAGTCTTCACAAAATAAAAGGCCCGTTTTGATTGACAGTTCACGCCCATGAAGTTTTAACCCCTAACGCGAAGGTAATAGCGGGAAAAGCGGTTTTCCTAGCTGAATGAAATGAAATGAAATTTGTTTATTGATAGATAACATGGTTTACTTTACTAACATAAGGAGATACTTAATTAGGAACTTTTTTCGTAAATTAGGAGGGATCAGTGACAACCGAACTAGTGAAAACGCTGTATCTCGGTTGTCAAATGGTGCTCAATAAATTACATTTAAGGGATGAGCAACTTACATCTCAAGTAGATTGTGTTTGGTGCTAGGTACTGGGGCGGAAAACAAAAATTATGGATGTAGAATTTGGAAAAAATAGGAAAAATAGGAATGTTGTGTAGGAATGTAAAGAGTGTTGTAATGTATGAATTACACACACACTCTCAAACACTATATTGTGACGCACATAGGTAGAATATGTTAAGTAAGCATTTAGATGATATAAATAGCTGTGTAACTTAGTTTAAGGTCTCTCTCAAATAAGAAATATACGACATTACATCGTTATGCTGTTTCACTCCTGAGCCACCTATCGCCCTAGGTTCCCATGATATCTCATGGCGACCTTGCAGGCCACCTGCGACCAGCGTTGAAGAATGAAGATCAAGACGTCCAGTGAAATATTATGACGACAATAATTATATAAATCTACGTTAAGAAAACTGAAGAATGAAGATGATACTGAAGACTACCCATTGGAAATTATGCAGAAAAACTGAAAATCCACGTTATGAAACTGAAGAATGAAGACGATACTGAAGATTACCCATTGAAGATTATGCAGAAAAACTGAAAATCCACGTTAAGAAGAAAACCAGAAAACGGAGCGGCCCTTATTTGAAGATAATTATATACACTCCAGCTACGCGACGATCAAGATTTACTGCGACCGGACGGGGAGTACAGGGTGACCCGACTCGTATTCAAGATTGACTGCGACCGGAAGGGGAGTCCAGGGGTTTCCCGGCTCGAAACGGTCAGGGCTATCCCGGCCACCTCAAGAAGATGACTTCCTGCCTCGTGGAGTGCCCAGCTGCCGTCGTCCGCCCCGCCGCCGCCGTCATGGTCAGCCCCCCCGCCGCCGCCGCCGTCGCCGCCAGTGTCGTCACGTTCGACCTACATTAGTTAAATCTACCAGCTCAGCTATCAAGTAAGTTATAATTATGTACTGTGTTAATTTTAATTATTTGTTGCAGCGATAGGCGAATAGTTATTGAATTTGTAATGTTACTATGTCTCAGGAATTAGATGATTTGCGTTTGAAATTAGATTACTTAAGGGAATATTTAGTTAAATTAGGTCCAGAGAAAAGAAGTAGTGAATTAGCCTACAAAAAGTTTTATGAAGCGAAGCAGAGTTATAGTGAACTAACAAGAATTATACCGGTATTGAACGAAAAGATCAAACAGTCGAGTATTAGTGCAGAAGATGTGCCAATTGCTAAGAGTTTAATAGAAGAAATACATAGGATATATAGCAGGATTTGTGAGTTAGTTACCTTCAAGGATTCTTCATCCCAGACTTGTGATAATAGTTCGGAAATGGTATCCACAATGGCTAGTGAATTTGATTTCAAGACAGCGATTGCCTTGTTACCTGTGATGACAGGACAAGAGCAAGTCACTAAGCAGTTGATAGATGGGATTAAGTTATATAGTTCAATGATTAAAGAACAGTCAAGAACCATACTGATAGAATTTGTGTTGAAAACCAGACTTTCAGCAAGTGCAAAGTTAAGATTGAGATCATCGTATACAAGCGTTAGCGATTTAGTTAGCGATATGACTAAGTTCTTAGTACCGAAGAAATCTGCTGAAGCCTTACAATCTCAGCTGTATAGATCTAGACAGGGACGTAGGACGATAGAGTCTTTTGGTTCAGAGTTGGAACAGCTATTTGTAAATCTTACAATAGCCCAGGCCGATGGTAATGAAGAGAGATATGAGATATTAAGGCCTCTCAATGAAAAGACTGCCATGAAGCGCTTTGCAGATGGATTGTCTGACTCAAGATTGAGTACGATTATTGCTTCGAGGCAATTTTCCTCACTGACAGAATCCATACGAGCTGCTCTGGATGAACAAACGATGTCATCGACAGAGCCCTCGTCGTTTCATTTTAACCGCACGCAAAATACTAGGGGTCAGTATCGTGGAAACAACCGATCTAGGAACGACAGGTTTTCTAGGGGTTCTTTCAGGTCGTCATACGGTAATAATCAAAACGGATTTAGGAATAATATTAACACGTCGAATTCGTCACTTTACGTGAATTCAGGTCATAGAGGAAGAGGTCGTTGGCACAGTTCAACGAACAGAGGCACTCATGGCCGAGGCCGAATTTTGCACAGTCAGCGCGTACAGCACATACGTCCTGACGTAGACGCCGCGACCGACAGCAATCACTACAATCTTGCTGAGGGCGAAAAATTTTTTCGTGCCTAACTTGACGATTTGTAACGTGAATAACACTTCTATAATAACATGTAGCGTAAATAATCAACCGATAGGTCTTTTAGTAGATAGTGGTGCAAGTATATGTGTGATTAGGTATGAATGGTTACGAAAATGTAGTTTTGTACAAAATATTATTGAGGATAGAATAAAGATTAATGGTATAAGTGGTAGTTTAGTTTCAGAGGGATATGTCAATTTAAATGTAGAATATAATGGGTTAATTTTTAAACAAAAGTTTTACGTTTTTAAGAAACTATCATGCAGTGCAGATGGAATTGTAGGACAGAATTTTTTCACTTGCTATCAAGCGATAATTAACTACAGAAATGGTACTTTGAGTTTGAAGAACCAAAGTCAATCTGTCACAATCCCGATAGAGACTACAGAAAACTATATTTATAGTATAGGACCACGATGTGAGATAGTAAAATACATCCCAACATCAGCGGTCAGAGATTGTGTGACTTTAGCGACCGAGATTCAGGAAGGTGTTTTTGTTGCGGGAATTATCACAAAACCGGCAAATGGCAAAATACCTATTCGAATATTAAATACCACGGATAGACAAATAGATATTGATTGTTCTACTCTAGAGACTCACGAATTAGACGACTATTTTGACGTATGTCATTTTGATGAGAGAAAGATAAGTCCGAACAGAGTTCGCACCCTATTGAATTTGTTAAATTTATCGTCATATTTAAACGAAGAAGAATTAACGGGTATTCAGAAAATTTGTGCTAAGTACGCAGATGTTTTCCATTTACCAGGAGATAAATTGTCTGTTACTAATTTATTGCATCATTCCATACAATTAAAGGAAAATACTACTCCAGTGTACAAAAAACCTTACAGGCTTCCACAGGCATTGAAAAATGAGGTTCAGAAACAGATTCAGGACATGTTAGATAACGACATTATTGAGGAAACCGTTTCCGAGTGGTCCAGCCCCGTTCTTCTTGTACCGAAAAAGACAGATAAGTCAGGTGAGAAGAAATGGAGGCTTGTAATAGATTACAGGCAGTTAAATAACAATATTCAGGACATTAAATTTCCCTTACCGAACATAACTGAGATCCTTGAATCATTATCACATTGCATTTACTATACGAAATTAGATTTGTCACAATCGTATTATCAGTTGTTACTTGATGAGTCATCGCGCAAGTATACAGCCTTCACAGTCGATAAGATGTATCAGATGAAGAGGTGCCCCATGGGACTTAAAACAAGCCCAAGTGCATTCTCTCGATTGATGACCATAGCTATGTCAGGATTAAATTACAAAAAATGTTTTATTTACTTAGACGATTGTATCGTGATTGGAAATAGCATAGAAGATCACAATAGGAACTTGATACGTGTTTTAGACAGACTTAGAGAAGTAAATATGAAGTTAAATCCACTTAAATGCGAATTTTTACGTAAGGAAATAATGTATTTAGGTCATAAAATCACAGCAGAAGGAATTTCGCCAGACCCATCGAAAATAGAGACTTTAGTTAATTACCAACGACCTAGTAACGTAGAAGAAGTTAAAAGGTTCGTTGCGTTTGCCAATTATTACAGAAGATTCATCTCACGATTTGCAGAAATTTCACACCCTTTAACTCAATTATCTAAGAAAAATGCAGTTTTTAACTGGTGCTCGAAATGCGAAAATGCATTTCAAACATTGAAAAACTCCCTTATTCAGCCACCAGTACTTGATTATCCAGATTTTTCAGATAGCAATAGCTTTACTGTACAGACAGACGCGTCAAAGATAGGGCTAGGCGCCGTATTGTCTAACAAGAATGGTCGTGTGATAGCGTACGCGAGCCGTAACTTAAAACCAGCTGAAACCCGATATCCTGTTATTGAATTAGAATTGTTAGCAATCGTATGGGCAATTAGGCATTTTAGACCTTATTTATACGGCAGAAAGTTTCTCATACGAACTGATCATAAGCCACTGATTTATTTATTCAACATGACCGATCCATCGAGTAGATTAACAAAGTTTAGACTTTATCTCGAAGAATACGACTTTGATATAGAGTACGTTCCGGGACGATGCAACGCAGCTGCAGATGCATTGAGTCGTCTTCCGAGACCTTCAGAACTTCCTAAAAATAGTCAAGATTTGCAAAAAATGCATGAAAACGTTGTATTGGTCATGACTAGAGCGCAGAAAAGAAGATTACAGCCTGACTTGACTGACAATGAGATTTCCACTAGTTCAAGGTCTGATCAACCTCGAGCAGTAGAAATTCTCAGACGACCGAAAAATACTGATTTAGTAGAGTTGATAATTACATGTAAAAACTACTCAAAGTTTAGAAACGTAGAAAAAGTCACTAGTGCAAATAATTTATGTGTCTACGTTCCCTCAATGTCTGTTATATACCTTACTTCTCGATCGTTATGTTCCGTGAGTGAAATAGCGAGAGAACTAGAGTCCCTTTGCAGAAAATGTAAAATTGAGGAGTTAATAGTTTTAAAAGAAAAAAGAGATGTAAACTTTTTAACGTGTTTATCAAGAGAATTAAAAGTTATGAATTGCACAATTCCAAGATTATTGATAGTAAAAGGCGTTAGTCGCATTACGAATAAAGATGACATGACAATTATTTTAAATGACTTCCACTTATTACCCACAAGCGGTCATGCTGGGGTAAATAGAATGTTAAATAACATTAGGAAACTATACTACTGGCCAGGTCTTTATAATGACGTTACTGAATATGTGAAAAAGTGTAAACTCTGCCAGATGCAGAAACACACAAATAAGCATACACGGGAACCAATGGTTATCACAACCACCCCAACAAGCGCTTTTGAACGAATTAGTATAGATATAATGGGTCCATTAGATATAGACAACCATGGTTATAGGTATATATTAACTGTACAGTGTAATTTAAGTAAATATGTAGAGGCGTATCCTTTAGAAAGGAAAGACACCGTGTCTGTCGCATCGATATTAGTTAATAACTTTATTTTACGATACGGTATACCTACAGAAATAATTACTGATAAAGGAACCGAGAATATGTCAGCAGTGATGACAGAAGTTTGTAGTTTACTAGGTATTAATAAGATTAATTCGACAGCGTATCATCATGAGACTATAGGTGCTCTTGAGAATAGCCACAAAAGCTTAGGCGCTTTCCTCCGCATCCAGTGTGCCAACAACACTAGCGACTGGAGCACTTGGCTACCCTATTGGTGTTTTTCGTTCAATACTACGGTACATTCACATACGCAGTATACACCGTATGAGTTAGTTTTTGGGAAAATGTGTAATTTACCAAGTAATTTGACCAACATTCAATCTATAGATCCTTTGTATAATTATGATGATTATCCTTTAGAATTAAAATTTAGACTACAGAAAGCTCAGTTAGAAGCTAGGAATAATTTGTTACAGTGTAAATTAAATACTAAAGTAAGATATGATAAGAAAATGAATACAGTTACTTATAAGAAAGGTGATTTTGTACTATTGAAAAATCAGACAGGTAGTAAATTAGATGATGTATACTTAGGTCCATTTGAAGTGTTAGAAGATTTAAAGTGTAATGTTAAAATTTTGAAGAATCATAAAGAATATATAATTCATAAAAATAATACAAAATTATTTAACCAATAATTCTTATGTAATTGTTAATTACCTTAAGTGTTTATTTTTTTTTAAATATTATTTCATAAAAAATGTGTAAACTTATGTGCGACACATTTTTTTTTTTTTTTTTCTCAAATAGGGAGGTGAACCCTTAACTTTCGGGGGAGGTGTAATGTATGAATTACACACACACTCTCAAACACTATATTGTGACGCACATAGGTAGAATATGTTAACCCTCTCACGACCATAAGGTTGATGGAAACATAAGAACGATTTTGGTTACGTATTATTTGTAATTTGCCCTTAAAAAAACATATTTTAAGAAGAAAAACTATAATTTTTCCTTAAATTTTCCTAAATTTTCTTGGGATACATGTGTCCCTACAGTCACATAGGGAGACATTTTATATTTTTTCAGCCCCTTCATATTTGATGAATTTGTGTAAAAAAAACATGTTTTTTTTGCCAAAAAATATTGTTTATTCAAATAAAAATAAAAGTTCAGTGGTTACGGACTTATTTTTTTATATACTGTTTCATAGCATTATGTCCTTTGAACTTTATCATGTGCTCATCAATAGATTGACTAGTCGTGTTACTGAGAGCATGTTGAAAGGCATGATTGAAATGATCAATGACAGGCCTTATTTTATATGCTCTGTCATAGTTAGGACTGTCAGGTCCACTCTGCTCTTCGTTGTTGCAGAAGTGTAAGTTTCGCCGAATGTCTTCAAATCTGATTCTTGGCATAATGTTGGATATGTAAGGCACACCCATATCTGGTTCTGTGGACCAGTAGTCTCTCATTGATGGCAGTACATGGTAGCCCATTATTAGCTTCATGCCTAAAAATGCATTCATCTCTTCATCGCTTACTGCAAATTCACGACCATTCTGATGAGCATATCTTACCGATTCCGTCACTATGTGTTGAAGAAGGACTACATGATTTGTGACCTCCTTGAAAATATCAAAAGGTGTTAGTGACTCTTTGTCTATCTGGTTACAAACTTGCACTTTCCCAAACTCATAATCTACCTCTTCAAAGTTGTTAGGTTTATAGGTTCTCTGGTTCCACTTGAAAGTCACTATGCTGTTACGGATATCCTCTGCTGCTACGGGTTCTGCAGTTGATGTTGAAGGCTGAGGAGACTGCGATCTTGTTGGAAGCTGAGGAGACTGCAATCTTGCTGAAGAACTGTCTATTTCCACATAGGTAGCCCCTTGATCATCATCTTGTGTCAAAAATATTTGGTCTTCTTCATCAAGTTGTAAGGCATCTTCATCATCACTATTATCAGCCAATAAAATTTGGCTAACAGACTCTTCGTTCAGTTCAAATATTCCTCGGCCTTTACGCATCATGATCTATAAATAAAAATGATGGGTTATTGTATAAAACTGGTGAAAAGTGCAGTTTTATTGTTGTGGGCTATGTAGGTAAAATTAATCTACGCAGGACTATAGGGACACATGTGTCCCTTAGCATTTATAAGTTATAGATGAACTAATATTGACAAGTAGTCTATTATTTATCAATTAATCAGTAATTTACTTACCACTTAAGTTTTGCAACTCAAAATATGATGTTCGAACACACTGTAACATCAATTTATACAACTGGGAAAATAGCTTTTGTGAAACACCACAACTATCTAATTGACAATGACTTTTTCTATAGATCGTAGCAACTGAGGGTATAACGGAGTCCACATTGTAATGGAGGGTACTTATAGAAACGTGCGATAAACTAATTGAACTATTTAAACGTCACAAAAAAATATTTGAGGTCAAAAACTTTTTGGGACATCGGTGTCCCTTGGTCGTCAAAGGGTTAAGTAAGCATTTAGATGATATAAATAGCTGTGTAACTTAGTTTAAGGTCTCTCTCAAATAAGAAATATACGACATTACATCGTTATGCTGTTTCACTCCTGAGCCACCTATCGCCCTAGGTTCCCATGATATCTCAGTGTGGCTGCTCTTCCGAAATGGTAGGATGTAGTATTATACACTTAATTAAAGGTGTTAAAAAGCAGGGTGAGGGTGAGTGATTGAGGTGTTGAGTTGTGTCTGCACAAAACTAATGAAAGTTAAATGCAGGGTGTGTAATTGTATGATAGTGTTTTTGTGAGTGATGTAAAAAAACAAGCAAATTGTAACTATGATTTAAGTAGACATTCGGTTTCTTCATAGCAGAGAGTTTGTAACCACTTTGTTAAGTGAGTTTTGCAGAAATATTGAGAATTCGATTGATGTTGTTGTATAGACTAGGGCCCAAGAACAGTAAAAATCTTTCAGATAAAGCCAATCGGTGTTTTAGCATTGATGACGTATTGAATACTCTGTCATTCTGTCGTGTAGAGAGTACAGCTGGGTCAAAGAAAAGTTTTGAATGTTGCCTGAGAACGAGATGCGCCGTATGAAGAGTTGGCGAACAGTGAGGACACTACATGTCTGATAAAGGTGGTATGTCGAAAAGAGTTTAGTTTAGGTGCAACTTGTAAGCTTTGCTTGTACGCAACAGTTGGCTATTATTACCTACGCATTAGGGGTTACAACTTCATGGGCGTGGACTGTCAAAACGGGCCTTTTATTTTGTGAAGAGTTTAATAAGTACATAATTAGCTAACGAGGCCCCTCTGCCCCGCGACACCGACAGCTGGGCGGGCTCACGGTGCGCGCGCAGACGTTCGCCGAGGCGCTGGCGGAGCCCGGGCTCGCGTTCGTGGCCGCCAAGTTCGACGGCATCCTCGGCATGGCGTTCTCGGCGATCTCCGTGGCCGGCGTGGCGCCCGTGTTCGACAACATGGTGGCGCAGCGGCTCGTGCAGAAGCCGGTCTTCTCCTTCTACCTCAACAGGTGAGCTCCAACTCTAAATGTATTTCTTTTCTGTAGATATTTACGAATATGCTTAGAACACGTCATTTTTTGCCTCTGTTCTATGGACCACTGTGGGAGAAGAGCAACAAAATTCTGATAGATATTTTTTTTTTGATCTTTTTTAAACCGAGAGTTCCCGGGTTTGAATCCCGGCTGGAGACAAGAAAAAAATCCCAGGTCTTGGATGTTTTCATGTTTGTGATGTCGCTGTTTCAGGTTCCCACGACACAGGGTGTCCTAGTTTGGGGCCAGAAGCAATGTATGTGCCTATTTATAGCGGCTCACATTCAGCAGATAAACCTGATTAGGTTTCCGCTGATGTTATCTTGAATCATCATGTATTGTTAAACTTTTTGAATAAATAAATAAAAAAAAAACGGATCACGCTTAAAAATAAAATTACAGAAAATACATAAGTATTCATTATTAGGTACTTATCAATTTATAGGTATATGTGTATATAGGTACTTATCATTGGTATGTAATGTAGGAATAACAAATAACTTTTAGATTAGCAAATCTAAAAGTTATTTGTTATTCCTACATTACATACCAATGATAAGTACCTATATACACATATATCTGGTCAAAATAAAAAAGTATTCAATGTATTAATCATTAAAGTTATACAAAAATAACACAAAAGTATTGGTAAGCAGTGCCTATTTATTGGAATGAGATGGATGAGCTTGCATGGATTTGACGAGGTTTATAATTCTCGGCCTAACCATAGAAATCGCACAACGCAAAGCATTGCCAATGTCAAGTTTATTTCGGTACTTGGTTTTTATTGCGACTACGGCAGATAATCCCCTTTCGCAAAAATATGCACCTACTTGAGAAGGGCAAATACAATTGAAGTGCTTTTTCTGCTACTTTGGGGTAAATTGAGAAATTTTTGACCCAAAACAATGATGGACCCATTTTTTCAAAATCGTATTTGGCAGCAGAACTATTTTAATGTCCAAGGCTTCCTCTTGAAGTGTTTCTGGCAGGGTATCTACATTAACATGGAATGGATCCCTCGCCAATCGATAAATGTCATCATATGAATTCGGAAAGTAACGACTGAACTCATCAGTAAGGCATCGCAAATGATTTGATATTTTTTTCTTAGTTTCAGCGTCTTGAAAAACCTTCATAAAGCGCGTTTCTTCTGAAATACTGTATAATTTAGGAAAACATACATAATTAGATGGCTCTGCTAATACTTTGCGATAAGGTTCTAAAAATTCGTTCATTCAGGAAACGAAAATGAATTTTATTTATTAGTCGTATCGAGCAGTCGAATGCATTCTGTCAGCAGTCGCGGGTTTTTTATACTGAACCACACAGGTAGCTCGCGCCCCCCTTTAAAGGTCTCTACGCCTCCCCTGGGGGGCGCGCCCCACACTTAGAAAACCACTGGATTAGATTATATATTATGCACCTTTGTTGTTGATACTAGTACGGAGTAGGTATAGGTGGCGCACCTCCCTCGCCGCACCCACTCATTCGATACACACGAGATCTTAATCAGACCGATTATTATTATTACGAGCCTGCAATCTCCCTCTGTTGGGCAAAGGCCTCTCTCCCCCCTCTCCCACTCTATCTCTTACTGGGTAGGCCACGCTTTTTCTTTGCAGTCCGTGACTGTTAGTCCAAAACCATCCGATCCGAACGGTCCACTATCTGCCGTTCCGTTCACGAATTCCCATTGACTTGTGATCGTGTGTGTTCGCTAGAGACCCGTCGGCGGCGCAGGGCGGCGAGATGATCCTGGGCGGGTCGGACCCGGCGCACTACCGCGGCGGCTTCACGTACGTGCCGCTCAGCAAGGCCGCCTACTGGCAGTTCAGCGCCGCGGGGATCCGAGTGCACGGCAAGAGCTTCTGCAAGGGTGTGAGTATACGCCCCGTGCCGGCGGCGGCGGCGGCGACATCGACAAACGCCCCGCCACTGCCGGGAACATTGAAATATGAAATATATTTATTGTATTATTTTCTATATATAATGATGGCCCTAACTCCCAAACTAGGGCGACCTGTGTGTCAGAAGCCAGAGGCCACTGTTTGCACCAGTAATATGCGTGGTTACTCTACCTACTCGATGTCGAGTCTGTTTGTGATAATTTAGCCGTTCAGAGTCAGTCAGCGAACAGTCATCATAAGACATGTCCCAAGGGGATTCTTGGACTATTCTTTACAGGGTGTAACGGAAAGGTGAAGTCATATTTAAGGGGGTTGTTAGGGACCATTCTGAGCAACTTGCACTATGAAACCGGTTTGTTCAGAGCAACTTAATTTTTCACTTCCCAGTACATTTTGGTCCGAGCTATCAGCTGATTTGTATGGACAAGTAAACATTTAAGTTGCTTTGATCAAATCAGTTTCATAGTAAAAGTTGCTCAGAATGTTCTCCCTAACAACCTCTTAAAATATTACTACACCTTTCCGTTACACCCTGTATAATAGTCAAGGTTCAATAGTGGTGCATGCTCCAATCTGATGTGAACAACAATGTCGCTTGTGCGTCGAGAGCTGACCCGTCGCTTGTCAGCAGGGTTGCGAGGCGATCGCGGACACGGGCACCTCCCTGATCGCGGGCCCGACCGCCGAGGTGTCCGCCATCAACGCGGCCATCGGCGCGACCCCGCTCGCGTACGGCCAGTTCGCGGTGGACTGCGCGCTCATCCCGCAGCTGCCCGAGGTGGTCTTCAACATCGCCGGCACCGACTTCCCGTTGAGCGGCGCCGACTACATACTGCGGGTGAGTGATCTGACTCACTGGTCGCTTCCTTGCCCGAGCGGGAGCTACTCGGGTTCGAATCCCGGCTGGGGAGGAACAATATTGTCCTACAGATATTGCGTTGTAAAAAAATCTGAAACGGACGCATTTGCGACATTGGGTAGGACCATTAAAACTTAGCAGGTATGCACTTACTTACGCAGGCATGTCTAGGTAATCAGCCAACCGATAATTCAACCTGACCTTTACACGTGAGTTGACATAACAAACGGAATTACTCATTCCATGACATAAATAACCTGTGGTATTCTCATGAGGATGTCCCCTACATACTTGTAGTTATTACTTTACTAACACATGCGCGTTCCAAGTTTATTGTATAATCATTCGCAAGTGTGTCAAACAAATATGATATTTACTATCCTTTTTGTTCAGGTGTTAGTATGAATCATTTCATTATTTCAAACATCGTGAGTAATTTTCATGATGTCTACGTTCGACTCCATAGTCTATTGTGTTATACACATACATAATTTGTATTTGTATTTTATCTATTTACTATTTATTTGCATCAGCGCACACACACACACACAATATAAAACATGGAAGATACTTAGCGCTAAACAATATAACATATAAAACACTTTTGTGTTCTGAAATTAAAGATATATTATTATTATTATAACAGAGCGTCACGCCTTTTCCCATTCGGGGTGGCGGAGGCACCGCTGTGACTCTCAGTCAGTGGTCAAACAACTGATGAATACTCCTAATACTGTGTCATACAAAATTGGATTATTGAATAACTGGTTAAAAATGGGCAAAATTGGGGCATTAAATATTGTGCTGCTTTAATGATGTTACTGGAGAGACGGATAATCTGCACTACTTAAGTTAGTCGGCAATAGTAACACCTACAATCAGGGTTCAAAGAACACACACACTCTCACATAAATAATGACAACAGCCACTGCCGTCTGCCGTCTGACGTCTGCGTTATTAGACATATTTTGTACTTTATAGACGACATGATATAGGTGGCAATCTAAAGTCAAAAGTGGTAAACTGGAGCTGCCTGTTGTGTGCGCTTGGTGTACCCAGACACAGCAGGCGGCTCCAGTTATGGCCGATTTCACCATCGATCCCTATCCTTTAGGGGACACTTTATTTATTTCAGGGGCCACCTAGCGGTTGTTTCGATTTGCCCTAAGCAGGTCATCTAGGCTCCTAGGGGACCCCCTAAATATCCGGCCACCAAAACAATCGCTAGACAGCTAAGAAAAAGAGCTAAGTGTCCCTTAACCGTTAGTGAAATCGGGCATCACACCCTCGAGCGCCCCTGCCGCAGCCGCAGGCGCGTGTGTGTGTGCCCGCATAAACAAAACGAGTAGTGAGTAAAGATGTGTGTGTTGTTGTGTCGCTTGTTGTGCAGGTGTCGCAGTTCGGCAAGACGATCTGCCTGTCCGGCTTCATGGGGCTGGACATCCCCGCGCCGCACGGCCCGCTGTGGATCCTGGGGGACGTGTTCATCGGGAAGTACTACACCGAGTTCGACATGCAGAACGAGCGGCTCGGCTTCGCGCCGGCAGTGTAGGCCGGCGGACTCTGTCGACACGTCAGTCTATCCCGGTGCCTTTCAACGGAATTGAGAATCCTTCTACAGCTTTACAACTATCTTTTGGCTTGCGGTGACAGGTGGATCTAACGCTTTTTGACAGATTCGTCGCACGGTTGACAGTTGCGTAGAAGTGGCGCCCCCCTGCAAACGTCACTCACGCGGCAAAAGATAGTTGGATGATTGTAAAACCTTTTAGGATAGCAATAACTTTAAACGACAGCGTGTCAAATCGTGCTCTAAAGTTAGGGCCCGTACGCAAGGGGATTTTCGGAAAAACATCGCTAAATTATTGTATGCGGAAAAAAAAATCACCAGTGAATTCGCGCAAACAAAATCGCCGTGCGTACGGGCCCCTAGCTTCAAAGAGTTCTCTAAGGGATCGTCGGGATTGATGTTTATTTGAAATCATTTCACATCTACCATCATTGAGTAGTTGTAGGATCACGTAGGTGCGTGTGGTGCACGAGGCTGTAACTAGAATACGCCTACGGGCCCGAGATTCATGTGCTGATACTCAACTCGACCGAAGATTGATGCAACCATGACATTGTGTACCTATCTTAGAAATGCTTATTGCCTTCCGAGATTGTTGATATACCAACATTATATACAATTGGTGTGCAAACATGTTATGATTAGCAGTTAGTAAAGGCACACGACGACTGCGATGTGTCTAGTTCTTTGTATATGTATTTTAGAAAACAACTCAAGCTCGTCGTGTTCAGTGTCTGAGAACTTGTTAACCATGACATTAATTTAGCTTCGGTTAGTTTAAAATAAATTATCATTTTAAAATAAATTCCTAATACTTTTACCGTATTTTCTTTATAAAGGGTCCAACAAAAACAGCAAAAATAGTTACATAATTTGAATGCTATATTTAAATTGTATTATATTATCTACATGCTCATCTAACTCCTACACCACACAAAGATCGCCGTGCTTCTATTACATTAATTTATTTAAATAAACGCCTAAGTAAAATACATCTTCAGTTTTACAATTACATAAATTACAATAAAATCTAATCTGTAAGTTCTCTGTCACGTGCGTATGTACACGGGCGTGTCGGGTGCGTCGGGCGGGTCGTGCAGCAGCGGCCCGGCGGCCCCGGCGCGGCCCCACGCGGCGCCTCACTAGAGGCCGAGCTTGTGCTTCTTGCGGATCTTCTTCACGTACGCCTCCACCAGCGACTGGATCTTGGTCGGGTTGATCTCGCCAGTCTTGTTGTGACAGATCTGCAAACGAGCAACATACATTAATTTAGTCATTCTCAAACTCATCCCGCATCATGTTTGATCATCGTTGGTTTGTTAGTCATTTGCACGGACGATTGTGTACAGTACGAGGCCAATTGTTTTGGCACGTCGGGGCGGGACCCGACCTGCCCGAGTATGATACTCGGCGTTTTGGCGGGAGAGAGCGAGACGAGACCATATATACAGATATGTGGCCGAGTGGTCAGGCTTCGGATTCGGCCTTACAGATCGCGGCCGAACACTGAAGAAACCTTCCGAGTCTAAGATGTTTTCGGATTCACATCAAGATAGATAACTATCCTCTCAGCACTTTAAGACGGCGGTGAAGAGCGCGGTTAGTTACATTTCGAGGCTAGGCGTCAAAACTTGTTCGGTATATCGCTATCTCTTTCGACACTTGCGGGGAGAGCAAACCATACGCCCCGCACCCCGCGCTTACCGCGACAGCAAAACGCGCGAAACGTTGTTCAGACGCCATATTTGATTAGTGTCAAACATAGACGCTCTCTAGTGTCAATGAAGTTTTGAGAAGCTTCCTTGCCGGTAAACAAGGAGTTTCATTGATCTCAGGTTTATGTTTCTCCATTTTTGAAGTGAAAACGTCTTTAGGCGCGTTGCGCACTTTTTGGGTGAGGAAAAAATATTGATTTCGCGTCATCGTCACGTCGCGTCACCGTCATGCTTTTGTATTGATTGTAAAATTCGACTACACTAAACATAGCCGCAATGCCATGTAGTTCTGCCTACGACGCGAGAGGTCCTGGGATCGATTCCCGGTCGGGTGGAAATAAATTAAAGAAAAACAATATATTTTTTACTTTTTATTCTATATTTTATAATTGTTATTGTGAATGAATGCCCTTAGTTTTCACTTCAATATGGGCAGTCCCCAATGATTGCAACTTTTTTATTTATTTATTTATTTTACTTATTATCCAGCAGGGCTGGCTATAAGGCACACCACTCACTTCAGTCCCGCATTATGACATTGATTTGCGCGACTGAGGTGAATGGCGTGCTTCATACGTTACGCTGTCCAACGATCTTTTGGCGTGCGGTCACAGGTGAAACTGTCGATTTTTGACAGGATCATTGCATGAGGTTTCGTAGAAGTGACGCCCTCTGTAAACGTAACTCATGCGCCAAAAAGATCGTTTGACGTGTTATATCTAGACAACGGCACACACTATGAAAAGGTTTCGTTGCTGTCAGTTTGTTTGCATTGAATATGCTGTTCAATTGGAGACTCGGAGTAGATGGTGGCGCCATGGCTCATTCTCTAGCTAACATGGTGGCACTGAAGCTTCCTCTCTGCGACACGTCTGAGAAGTACTGGGAAAGTCAGTGGGCGCCACGGAATGTCCAGTCGGTCCATAAAGTCCATTTCCCTGATCGTCCATTCCCTAAAGGTCCACTTCCCTGAGTGTCCCATGCCCTGAAGGTCCACTCATCTCGAAAAATCGGATTGGACTCTTTTAGGGTTCCGATCCTTAAAAGGAAAATGATTTAATCCTTTGCACGATTAATGTCCAAAATACAAAATGTCCAACTACGATCAATGTCCAACTAAATACAAAATGTCCAACTACGATCAATGTCCAACTAAACACGAATTTTGTCCAATTATAAATTTCGTCCAATATTAATTTTGTCCCATACAAATTTTGCCCAATTCGAATTTAGTCCAATACGATTTTACAAAGGCGAGCTTATCCCTATTAAGAGATCTCTTCCAGTAAACCATCTTCACATTATGATTTTTTGACAGCTGTCACTCATTTTGACAGGCGTCACTATTTTTGGCAGGTGTAACTATTTAACACAGGTGTCACTATTTAACACAGGTTTCACTATTTTTGACAGGTGTTATGATTTTGTCAGGTGTCATAATTTTTGTCACAGCGACACTGAAGGCCTTCTTGTTGTAGTGTGTAGTGTTGTTTGTTTGTTGTAGTGTCGTGTACCTTGGGCACGGCGCGCCGCAGGATGTCCTTGTACTCCTCCTTGGTGACGCGCTTCTTGTTGTAGTGCGGCTTCAGCACCAGCTTCACTTCCTCCACGACGCGCTCCTGCCGGTTCAGCTTGCGCAGGAACTGCAGCGACAGAACATCAAGTTACACGTAACATCTATCTACTAGTGGCTCTGTGAGCTGTAGACCTCGCGAGTATGTCGGTGGGAAAGCTGAACTGCTAACACACAAACTTATGAATGCACTTGGTTAGCTCTATGTACCTACATGGAGTGAAGCCGTACCACAAACTTTGAAAACTCGGATTTTTTACATTTTCAACACCCATATCTCTGTCATTTTGAAAACAAACCAAAAACTGAAAAGACACATAACCATACCTATAATTATAGAACCTGCGCCCACACAATTATAGAACCTGCGCCCACACAATTATAGAACCTGCGACCACACAATTATAGAACCTGCGCCCACACAATTATAGAACCTGCGCCCACACAATTATAGAACCTGCGACCACACAATTATAGAACCTGCGCCCACACAATTATAGAACCTGCGCCCACACAATTATAGAACCTGCGACCACACAATTATAGAACCTGCGACCACACAATTATAGAACCTGCGCCCACACAATTATAGAACCTGCGCCCACACAATTATAGAACCTGCGACCACACAATTATAGAACCTGCGCCCACACAATTATAGAACCTGCGCCCACACAATTATAGAACCTGCGCCCACACAATTATAGAACCTGCGCCCACACAATTATAGAACCTGCGACCACACAATTATAGAACCTGCGCCCACACAATTATAGAACCTGCGCCCACACAATTATAGAACCTGCGCCCACACAATTATAGAACCTGCGCCCACACAATTATAGAACCTGCGCCCACACAATTATAGAACCTGCGCCCACACAATTATAGAACCTGCGCCCACACAATTATAGAACCTGCGCCCACACAATTTTCAGTCGATTTGAGATACAGAATAAGGGCGCTGCTCACAAAATTTCACGATAATCGGTTGAGAAGAAATGCAACCTGAAGAGGAGAGCAGCCGGAAATACGGACAAATAGACAAAAATACAAACAAACAAACATACGAAAGCATTTTTGGCCAATCCTGAAACGGAGACGCTTCGCTCGCTCAATTAGTCTGTTTTTTTATGGGTTTTGGAACTTTATTATCAAGCCATAGGCCCACCTCCAGAGGGGCTTGCGCGGCGGCGGCGACGGCGGCGGCGGCGGCGGCGGGCGTGAAATATCGAACAAATGGAACCGCCGCCGCCGATTGCGTCCACACTGAAGTGGCTGGATGGCGGGTGCGGCTAACGTGCGGCCCCGCCGCCGCGCCCGCCGCCGCCGCTTGCGTCCACACTGAAGTGGCTGGATGGCGGGTGCGGCTAACGTGCGGCCCCGCCGCCGCGCCCGCCGCCGCCGCTTGCGTCCACACTGAAGTGGCTGGATGGCGGGTGCGGCTAACGTGCGGCCCCGCCGCCGCCGCTTGCGTCCACACTGAAGTGGCTGGATGGCGGGTGCGGCTAACGTGCGGCCCCGCCGCCCCGCCGGCTCAAGTCATCGCGCATTCACTCTGGACGACGCCAAAAGATTGCAAATCGCGGGACATTGCCGGTTTTTTATGTTTTTAACTTTGTGAATTAATTATATGTATTTTGTTTTACGAATGTTCTTGGCAGTGAATATCTTCCATTCATCTTACTTATTTTCTGAGGAATAGTACGAGTGTACGTAGAGTTGCATGTATGGCAAAACCGTCATGTTCCTAGCGCTTCTTGAGCAAGGGACTCGTATGCTAAGGCAAAGATATACATAGACAAGGTAATTAAATTACTATGACTCAATTGCTTTGACTTGCGTCCGAGTTAGACCAACTCATTGTTTAGTGACGAATTCGTGGCGCAAATTGATGCATGCATGTTACGGGTGGATTTTACATTCTACAGGGTGTAACAGAAAGGGGTGTACAAGCTGAAAGAGGGTTGTTAGGGACATCATTCTGAACAACTTTCACTATGGGACCGACTTGATCAGAGCAACTTTATTTTTCACTCCACCATATCCCATTTTTCGTTATTTGAATCACATAAATAAATTAAAAGTAAAAAAAAAAACATTTTAAACAAAGCTTTTATTTAATGCCCTAAAAAGAAGAAAATAAAATTTCGATTCAATCAAATGCGTTATTTTATTAAATTACTCAATTAATACGATAACAAAGCTTGTTGCGAGATTTACTTGTGTAGACTTAATCAGGTGGTAGGGACTATTTGCACAGACTTGGAGATAAATCCCGCAACAAGCTTTTATATCGTATTAATTGTGTAATTTAATAAAATAACGCATTTGATTGAATCGAATTTTTATTTTCTTCTTTTTAGGGCATTAAATAAAAGCTTTGTTTAAAATGTTTTTTTTACTTTTAATTTATTTTCAACTTTTTAGTCTTTATCATTACAGCGAGACAATTCTGGCGCTAGCGAGATCATGTCCATGGTCGAAATATCGATTTTGAGATACCGAAATCTCTATCAAAAACAAGAAAAAGCTATTCTTACGACTAGCTTTTCGACCAACCGAGATATCTCGACCCGTTTTCGATCATAATAAATATAAATCGAGATAATTTTCGACGGATTTGGCGGTATCAAAACAGATATCTTGACTGGGGAGATGATCTCGATAGCGCGAGAATCGGGGGCCTGGACAAAAAATCTAATCTAGAATCAGAGTGCTTGTGAAGACGAATCAAATGAGACCAAACACGATAGGATTGCGTCGTTTGGTAACAGAGTTCCCATGGCCACCTTCCGGCTCCAGCATCAGATCAGCTCCATGTCATAAAAAATATTCTAGGATCAAAGTACTTGTCAATATAAATCAAATGAGTCCAAACACAATAGGATTGTGTCGTGTGGTAACAGGGTTCCCATGGCCAGCTTCAGGCTGCAGCATCAGATCAGCTCCATGTCATAAAAAATATTCTAGGATCAAAGTACTTGTCAATATAAATCAAATGAGCCCAAACACAATAGGATTGCGTCGTTTGGTAACAGGGTTCCCATGGCCAGCTTCAGGCTCCAGCATCAGATCAGCTCCATGTCATAAAAAATATTCTAGGATCAAAGTACTTGTCAATATAAATCAAATGAGCCCAAACACAATAGGATTGCGTCGTTTGGTAACAGGGTTCCCATGGCTACCTTCCGGCTCCAGCATCAGATCAGCTCCATGTCATAAAAAAATATTCTAGAATCAAAGTACTTGTCAATATAAATCAAATCAGCCTAAACACAATAGGATTGCGTCGTTTGGTAACAGGGTTCCCATGGCCACCTTCCGGCTCCAGCATCAGATCAGCTCCATGTCATAAAAAAATATTCTAGGACCAAAGTATTCGTCAAGACGAATCGAACGAGCCCAAATTCGACGGGCTTGCGATGTTTTATGACAGAGTTCCCATGACCGTCTTCCGTCTCCATCATCAGATCAGCTTTAAGTCAGAAATATATTGCATTGTCATCCGACTTATACACGTATGCGAAATTTCAGCTCAATCGGATAACGGGAAGTGGGTCAAATTCAAGCCGACATTTTTGACGCGAACCGTGATACCCACAAACATACATACATACAGTGCAAGTTAAATAAAAGCTTTTAATAAGTCTAAAAACTGTACTTAATAATTAATGTTAGATTACAGTTACAGTTAATTTTTTTAAGTATTATTTTTTTTCCATTCAAAGGTGGAAGCTTTTAATTGGCTTAGTCCTAATCACTTGTCTTATCTATTTCAAATTGTACAAGCTGTAAGTTTTCCAAATAAAATAAAATAAATACAGGTCAGCTGAGCGCTAGGCCCGAAATGTACTGAGTTAATAAAAATAAAGTTGCTCTGATCAAGTCGGTCCCATAGTGAAAGTTGTTCAGAATGATGTCCCTAACAACCCTCTTTCGGCTTGTACACCCCTTTCTGTTACACCCTGTATAAGGTGGTATTTTTCAAATAATTCATAAACCGCGGAAGTTCGATTTCTTGTTGTCACTTCGTTAATGGTAATTTCCAGTTTCAATCACTTATTACGAGCATGCTGACTACACGAGGCCACAGAAATAGCGGACAACTAACAAGAAAATGAGTACGCATCAATTTATGCGAATTGAAAGAAAATTGCTGAAAAAAACCCTCAAGCTTCATGGTTTTTATCTGGATGATTCGGCCATTTATACCGACGAGGTGATATGCGTATGCGTCACGATTTCGTCACAAAGCAACTTGCCCGCCGATAATTTTATCAGCATTTTGTAGCACTGCCATAACGTATTTTATATCTGAAGAGGAAGCATTGCCGTAAGTTACTTCGGGGCTGAGATTTCAGAGCTTCAATGTGACACTTTATTTACTACAGTCTATTCGTGATAAGAATGCAGTGAAATTTAAATTTAAATATGTTGACACACACTCACAGGACAGGACACAACCTTCGCGTTCAAAAGTTTGCCTTCAACTTGTCACTATGAACTTGGCTTGATAATTGGAAACGATTTGATTGGTTACGGGGCGTGGCTAAGGCCGCCGGACAGTGATGACTTTACTGCATTCTTATCACGAATAGACTATAACAAACTATAGAGTGATATCTCAGCCTCGAAATGATTTAGCTATTAAAAATGCTCTTTCAAAAGAGGTTCGCACATTTTTGTATGGTGCCTGGGATACCAGGGTACTAGCATGCAACATTTTAGGGAATTTCCACTTTAGGTATCCCAGAAAGGGTCGATGTTCTTTACAACTTCCATGAATGCCCGACAAAACTCAAAGGACGTCAAAATGACGCCTTGATGGTCAATTTCTCAAAAAGTCTGCTAATCGGCTTAGCATGGGATAGTCGCAGGGGCTTTATGGCATGCGCCGGCCGCGGC